>JALIGW010000004.1:80368360-80590860 GCA_023053685.1 Diadophis punctatus similis | reverse complement strand
TTTGATGGCTAAATGCCCCAACGATCATTTGTTGGGGAACAGGAGTTGAAGAGTGTTATTTGTGTGTTCACACACCGCTTGTGAGCTTCCTATTGATATATGCCTGTGCGCATTGAATTGGGCGGCCCTTTGGTCCAATCCAACATAGTTTCCCTCTTTTAAAATATATACAGGTAGTCCTTGACTTACATCAGTTCATTTAGTGACTGTTCGAAGTTACGAAAAGAAAAGTTACAATGGCACTGAAAAAAGCGACTTATGACCTTTTCCCCACACTTACGACCGTTTGCAGCGTACCCCCCCCCACGGTCACATGATTTACATTCAGATGCTTGACAACTGGTTCATATTTATGACGGCTTGCAGGCTTTTTCATTGCTACTCTCTCTGAAGGAGGTTTTTTCCAGCCCTAAGTCTTTGCAGGCTTGTTTTCATTGCTACTCCCTCCGAAAAAGGTTTTTTCAGCCCTAACCAGGGGATAAAATAATGTGCTGAAGCTGACCAGACTAAGGACGCTAGCCAGATGAATACTTGGTAGGCAGATTTTCTCCCCTATTTTTCTCCCCAAAAACTAAGGTGCGTCTTATTCTCCGAAAAATACGGTAGCTATTAATAATGTTGAAATGTATATGTAGTTGATGGGGCATAAGAACACAACGTTACTCTTAGTTGCCTTTGGCGAGATTGGTGGCATGTATGTTTAGTAAATCAATATTGGAAAGAACCAATGGTCATGCATTAACATGATATTGTGACAGAGATTTCTGATGGACTGGCAGTTTCCCCTTTTGACTTTTGACGTTTCTCTTCTTCTCAAATTTAATTCGATCAATTAGAGTTAAACAAATAACAGAGGGAAACTTATCAAAGAGAAATCCAACCTTTTTTTTTAGAACAGAACAAAAGGGACAAGGGTTGGAAGGGACCTTCGAGGTCTTCTAGTCCAACCCCCTGCTCAAGAAGGAGACCCTGTAACATTCTAGACAAGTGGCTGTCCAGGGTCTTCTTAAAGACCTCCAGTCAGGGGTGAAATGCTACCGGTTCGGCCCTGTTCGGCCGTACTGGTAGCGGCGGCCGGCGCCAGTGGTTCGGAGAACCGGTAGCACGAGGCTCTGCCCACGTCACCATTTTCTTTTTTTAAAAACCCTCTGCGCATGCGCAAAGTGCGCTTCGCACTACCCCACTGGTAGGGAAGGTAAGCAGATTTCACCGCTGCCTCCAGTGTTGGAGCACCCACAACTTCTGGAGGCAAGCTGTTCCACTGGTTAATTGTTCTCACTGTCTGGAAATTTCTCCTTAGTTCTAGGTTGCTTCTCTCCTTGATTAGTTTCCACCCATTGCTCCTTGTCTTGCCTTCTAGTGCAATTAAAATTAAGGAGAGATTTCTTGCCAGTGAGAATAATTAATCAGTGGAACAGCTTGCCTCCAGAAGCTGTGGGTGCTCCATCGCTGGAGGTTTGTCAAGAAGAGATTGGAGAACCATTTGTCCAGGACTAGTATAGACCTGAAGTTCTCAACTTCCTAATGCCGCAAGCCTTTAATACAGTTCTTCGTGTTTTGGTGACCCCCAACCATAAAATAATAAAATTATTAGGAAACTCAGGGGTGGGTTCTAACTTACCTCGCTGCCGGTTCGCTTCCTCCTGCGCTGCGTGGCCGTGCCTCATGGGCGCATGTGCGCTTTGTGTGCGCATGCATGCGCAGTGCCGAATTTTAAAAAAAACAATTGCAAAAAAAAGCCAAAACCAAGATGGCGACGCATGCGCAGTGTCGGAAATTCAGCTTCTGTGCATGCTCAGAAGTTCCCATGGTACAGATTTTTTTTTGCAGTAGTCTATTTGCATGTCGGGGGACCCGCCTGGAGACGGATAGAGGAGCGGTGCAGTGGTGGGTTCCTACTGGTGCGGTCTTGCCTGTTTGTCGCCGCAGAGCCGAAGAAGCTGTTGGAGTTTGCAGTGCGGGGCTTCCCCCGCCTGCTTTTCCCGCCCGCCGGGACGCCGCCGTTTGCGTTCTTTTGCCCTCTGTGCATACGCAAAGCATTCTGGTGTGGTGGCGGGCAGGGAAAGCGGGCGGGGGAAGCCCTGCGCTGCAAACGCCAACAGCTTCTTCGGCTCTGCGGCGACGAACAGGCAAGACCGCACTGGTAGGAACCCACCACTGGAGCGGTGTCTCGGTTCCTAAGACCATCGGAAATATGTGTTTTCCGATGGTCTTAGGTGACCCCTGTGAAAGGATCGTTTGACCCCCAAACGTTCTAGACTCTCTAGAACTCTAGAAGTCTAAACGTTATAGACTCTCCTATTTTAGCAGAGGGTTGGACTAGAAGACCTCTAATGTGCCTTCTATCTCTGTTATTCTATAATATTGTAAGTATAATATGTCAGCCAGCTATTTTGTATGATGGTTGGGATCCTTAGAAGATGGGGGGGGGAATTGAAGTGTGTGTTATATACAGATAGTCCTTGAAAGTTCAGTTCATTTAGTGACCGTTCAAAGTTACAACGGCGCTGAAAAATAGCGACTTACAACTGTTTTTCACAGTGATGACCGTTGCAGCATCCCCATGGTCATGTGATTAAAACTCAGACCTTTGACAGCTGGTTCTCATTTATGACGGTTGCAGTGTCCCGGGGGTGTCATGCGATCCCCTTTTGCGACCTTCCGACGAGCGAAGTCAGCAGGAAAGTCAGATTTGCTCAACAACCAGGTTACCGACATAGCAAACTGCGGCGCTTCGCCAAACAACCGTGGCAAGAAATGCCTTGAGAAACGGGGCAAAACCTCGCTTGGCAAATGTCTCGCTCAGCAACAGAAATATTGGTTGCGGTCGCAAGTCGAGGACTCCCTGTCTAGGGGCAGAGAGGAAACCTCCCTCTCTTCCTCTCCTCTCATGTGGCCATTTGCAAGCTTAATTGCAGATTTACCAATCTGTCATGCCAGAACCCCTCGTATTGGGGTTCAGATTGGACTGCCATTTGTCCGAAATGGTGTAGGTACTCCTGTTTGAGCGGGAGGTTGGACTAGATGACCTACAAGGTCCCTTCCAACTCTAATAATCTGTAATCTGTAATCTGCATGTGATGGGGAGGAAACAAAAATTACTCGGGGGGGGGGGAAGCAACCCGCCCCATTCATTTTGCGATTTCCCCCCTACAATTCTCTTCGCATCCAATCGATTTCTTGCAGACCGGCTGGGTAACTTTCCCCGAAGCCGTTAAAACAAAACAAAAAAGAAAAGAAAAGAAGCTAAGATGTGCCTCGACACGCAGCCCGTTTTTTGAGAAGCATCTGGTTATGTCAGTCCAACCTCGGGTGGAGAAACACCCCCCCCTCCGTACAAAATAAATGGTATTTCCTGCTTTCATAAACAGTCATGTGCGTACATGGCCAGGCTGCCGACGATGATGCCTCCGGAGCTCTTTTTTCATTTCCTAGCACCGTTGGATCGGTCTCCGCCGAAGCGCTGGGGACTCTCTCCCACGGCAGCGTTTGCAACAAAGGGGGAACTCGGGGGAGAAGAGCCTTCTCTTTAGATAAGGCCTCGGAAGAGAAGGGCAGGCACTCTTTTGGTTGTGAACATTTTCTGATTTTTCCAGAAATCAAGCAGAAGATTGAGCTGCTGATGTCAGTTAACTCTGAGAAGTCCACCTCTTCAGAAAGGTACCGCTTATAAGCATCTTCTGCATGAAACAATTCAATTGGTGTGGTGTTGCTAGCACGCAGCGCAGAATATATATATATATTATTATTATTATTATTTTTACCGTCAGTTTTTATATATATATCTACATATCTATATATATCTTGCATGTTTGCCTTTTAATGTCTGAATCGAACTCGTGTTTTGGTTGAGCTTTGGACATTTTTTGAGAAGGTTTTTGACTTCGTTATTTTTTTAAAAAAAAAATAAGACAAATGAAATTTCAGCTGTGCAGCATGCAAAACCCCCCCACAAAACCCCCTCTTGTAGTATTAACAGCCCGCTCCCCTCTGTACGTGCCTGTGTGTTTATATTTTTGCTGCAGTCGATGGTGTCTTTGTGCTCGTCTGTCTTTTCCACCGGCAAATCCATCCTGATTTAAAAAAGAGAGAGAGAGAGAGAGAGAGATGGAGGGAGGGAGAGGAGAGAGAGAGATGGATTTTTTAAAATAAGGCTGTGGCAGAGAACGGGCATTGAAAAAAACAACAACTAGCCGGATGCTTGAATTTAACCTTGCAGAAAACAGGAATCGTTCAAAGCACGATTTGTGTGTGTGTGTGTGTGTGTGTGTGTGTGTGTGTGTGTGTTGCAAGGGAGTGTCCTTAGTAAGAGCTTAGGAATTGCAAACCTATGAATTAGTCACATTCGGGTGAGAGGGTTGTGATGCTGTTTCAAGCCTGTGCTAGGAAATGGAACAGTCATTACAAGCAGCGATGCCTTCGCATGCCTGCAGGTAAGGCAGAATTACTCAGAAGCATCCTGGCATTACCTGCCCATTTGCTCACCTCCATACCTCGTATATTTTAATTTCACATTTATGGAACACGGGGACTTCCTTACCGGGAGCTAGCAAGCAACCATCTTTTTTTTTTTGGCTTATGTGATTTTTTTGTTGTTGTTGCTGTTGTTAGAAAATACGATAAATGATATTTCCCACGTCGTATCACCGCTGCTCCGAAATGCATGCATCCTTTCCCCCCCTCCTCTCCATTTGGACCCACGGTTCTTCTACATTTCGTTAGCCATTTCTCTCCTCTTAAGATGTGACATAATTGAAGTAGACATGTTTTATACCCGATACCCATCCAAACGTACAGTGGAGGATATAATCCGGAGATATATGAAAACATTTCAGCTAATTAGGCACATGATTAAAAAAGGCATTTTGGACTGTGTAATACGTAGGGCTTTGGAACATAACAGGTTCACAAATGGGGAAAAATATGGAGAGAAGACCCTCATAAAAAGGAAGGGGGCATTTATTTTTCTTAAAATAAAAAAAAGATTGACAGCATAACACAGCCCCAAGAAATAAGATTTTAAAATGGTGTGCAGGGTGGGGTAGAGAAGTATAAGATCCTTGCTGTGTGTGGGTTTTTTCCCACCTCCAAGTGGTGCATTTCCAGGATTTGAGCAAACGGATTGCAAAATTTGGGGATGGGGTGGTTTCTCGACTCTTAGAAACGAACATCTCAAAATCTCAAATGCTAATTTGGTTCGGTGATCTGGTTTTCCCCCCCATCTCTATCCCGGTTCTGTATCAGCTATAAATATTATGCCAATAAAATGGTGGTGATGATGACGTGAGGAAGGAAGCTCAGGATGAAAATAGCAAGGAAAACTGTGATATTTTTTTTAAGGGTTTCTGTTAAGGAATGGCTCGCTTATGGGTGTGGGGGGGAAGCCAATTATATTTGTTGAAAACGTATGCAGCATTAGGAATAACTTTGCCACTAGTATGCCAAGAGATATATTTTGACTCTGAATGAAAACCGGTTGATTGGAATTAACCTGTTCCCTTAATTCATATATGCCCATCATTGCATCAGGAGGAAGCAAATTTTAGGATAAACACTGTGCCAGTGGACTGTTGGGGGAAAAAAATTCCTGGATTTCTTTTTTTTTGAGAGGAAGACAAATAACATGTAAGACATATGTGAGACAAATGTGCACTCTTTTGTGTCATTTAAATGAGGGCTACTACATAGGAGGGGGATCAAACTAGCCTGGGAATTATAGCTGTCATTCCTGTGTAGGCTCACTTCTTTTGCATAATTATATAAAGATATGTACATGTAAAATAAAATAAAATGATAAACACATCTTGCTTTTACAAAATGTCGTGAATGCCAGAAGCCTGTTTTGTGTGTAGGAGTCTCCCATTGGCAGGGAGTTAATTGCATTTAAGAGAAGGTAACATTCAAATTAATGGATTTGCACGCTTTAAGCGAACTTTTTTCCCCTTGAATACCTTTTTTCACCTTGTAAACTATTTAGGCAAAGTAGCCTTTCATTTTTATGTATCTTCTCGGGGAAGGACTTTCAAAATTAGGATCTTGGGTAAAATGGCCCGGGGGTCTGAAAATTGTGGACTTTTACATGAAGATGTGGTGACTTTGCACACAGTCAAAGCATTAGCATGTCCGAAGTATGGACAGCATTAACAGTGAGTGGTGTTTGCGCGTCCTTATAGGCCCAACCATGAAAACAGCAGGGAAATATTTCAGAATATGCTAATAATATGCTTATTGGCGTGACGGCAGCAGTGTGTGCAGAACCATTCATGTTTATGCACATTTTATACCGA
This sequence comes from Diadophis punctatus similis, assembly GCA_023053685.1. NCBI lineage: Eukaryota > Metazoa > Chordata > Lepidosauria > Squamata > Dipsadidae > Diadophis > Diadophis punctatus. Next base: position 80,584,573 of record JALIGW010000004.1, on the reverse strand, counting down.
ACATGTTACGTGTATGATATTGCAAGTTTATAAAGGGATGCTTTTTTTCCCTTCGTACATAGTGGATCTTTAACGTACGTGCATTAAGCGAAAGACCACACAATGAATTTTGTTAATAAAGGAGAATATTGGTAGCACCAACGACCCCACAGTCGTCGTCGTCGTCGTCGTCGTCCTCCTCCTCCTCCTCCTCCTCCTCCTCCTCCTCCTCCTCCTCTACTCCATAAACCCTACTCCCTTCTAGCACTGATGATGTTACCTAGTTTGGCTAATGAAATGTCTGCAAGAAAATAACCAAGCTCAGTGAGCACCAAGGACCCCACAGTCGTCGTTGTCGTTGTCGTTGTCGTCGTCCTCCTCCTCCTCCTCCTCCTCCTCTACTCCATAAACCCTACTCCCTTCTAGCACTGATGATGTTACCTAGTTTGGCTAATGAAATGTCTGCAAGAAAACAACCAAGCTCAGAGAGCACCAAGGACTCCACAGTCCTCTCCCTCCTCCTCCTCTCCCTCCTCCTCTTCCTCCTCCTCCTCCTCCTCCTCCTCCTCCTCCTCCTCCTCCTCCTCCTCCTCCTCCTCCTCCTCCTCCTCCTCTCCACAATCCCTACCCCCTTCTAGCACTGACAATGTTACCTAGTTGAGTAATGAAATGTCTGCAAGAAATGAATGAATGAATTTTACGTATAAAAATAGCAAGTATTTCTCATTCCCTGAAGAGCTTAAACTGCATATCTGATTAGATATTCCTGTTTAGGGGAAGGCCTTGATTTTCAGACGTTCGCCTGACAACTGTTCAAAGTTAACAACAGCACTGAAAAAAGTGACTTACACAAACGGTCCTCACACTTTTAACAACTGTGACAACATCTCCACGGTTGTCACACTACCAAATTTCCGGGGCTTGGCAACTGGCATGTATTTATGACGGTTGTAGCATCCTGGGGTCACCGTTTGTGGCCTTTTCAGCTGGATTCTGACAAGTAAAGTCAGTGAGGAAAGCCTTGATTCACTTAACGACCGCACGATTAGTTTAACGACGACAGTGACTCTTTAACAACCCTGGCAAGAGTGATTGCAAAATTGGGTGCAACCCCTTAACTCCTGTCTTGCTTAGCAACAGGAATTCAGGCCCCAATTATGGCCGTAAGTCAAGGGACTCCCTGCAGTATGTCTTCCATTTTATATTTTATGTTGTAATTTTTTAGTTTAAAGCATTTTATTGGAATATTTATATACTTAAAATATAACTTCAGATCTTTATTATTTTTTTAAAAAAAAATATTTGTTGTGTGGCCAAAACCACAAAAATGCATGTAACTTAATGATTGTCATAGGGTACAAATAAGCAAAACACCAATATTAATATAAATCGTAAGGATACAAGCAACAAGTTGCAGTCCTACAGTCCTTAGTGGGAGGAGATGGGTGATAGGAACGATGAGAAGACCAATAGTAATAGTAATGCAGCCTTAGTGAATAGTTTGACAGTGGTGAGGGAATTATTTGTTTAGCAGAGTGATGGCGTTCGGGAAAAAACTGTTCTTGTGTCTAGTTGTCTTGGTGTGCAGTGCTCTGTAGTGTTGTTTTGAGGGTAGAAGTTGAAACAATTTATGTCCAGGATACGAGGGGTCAGTAAATATTTTCACAGCCCTCTTTTTGACTCGTGCAGTATACAGGTCCTCAATGGAAGGCAGGTTGGTAGTAATTGTCTTTTCTGCAGTTCTGATTATCCTCTGAAGTCTGTGTCTGTCTTGTTGGGTTGCAGAACCGAACCAGACCGTTATAGAGGTGCAGATGACAGACTATTAATAGCTAACGTGTTGAAATAAAGCGTTTTCTTGTGAGACAACACTTTTTGTCAAAAATAAAACATTGGCAACATTTTTTAAAAAAACTTTAGGGCTGGTTAATCTGTAACAGAAGACAATAAGAAATCAATAAGAAAACACAATAAGAGACGACAGCCTAGATTTCAGAATGAAGTGAACCAGAAAATAAATAAAATGTAGACAAAAAAAAAAAAAAGGAAAGGAAAAAAAAATCAGTTGCATATTGGAACAACTAAATAGTATGAGAATATTTTTTATAGCTGTGATTTCTTAAATCAGAGATTTAAATCATGACTACATTAAACCACAATCAGATTTCCCGTGGACTTGTAGGAAGTTTATATGAAAATGACACAAGTTGTAAATCAGGTGCACTAAATATTTTCCACTGGGGTAACTGTTGCCCATGCTGGATTAATCCAAAATTCTTCGTATTTCTTAGATTCCAAATTTTCAGAATATAATTCAGAATCACTTGGTTGACCCTTATTTACTTTCCAAGGACATTGAGTAACATCTTAGTCATCCAATACACCTACTTAATTTGATTTATAACATCTGTCTCACTTTGCCAGATCTGATATTTTCTATACTGTTTACATTCCTTTTACATATTAGTCATGACGAGAATAAGTGCTTGTTTAGAAAGAGGCATTTACTGAGGCATATCTTTATAACAGAATAACAGTATAAACAGAGCTGGAAGGGACTTTGGAGGTCTTCTAGTCCAACCCCCTGCTCGCTACAGCATTTCAGACAAATGGCTGTCCAATTTCTTCTTAAAAACCTCCAGTGATGAAGCACCCACAACTTCTGAAGGCAAATTGTTCCACTGATTAATTTTTTTTTTCATAATACATTTTTATTAGGTTATTCTAACTGTCAGGAAATTTCTCCTTAGTTCTAGGTTGCTTCTCTCCTTGGTTAGTTTCCATCCGTTGCTTCTTGTCCTGCCTTCAGGTGCTTTGGAGAATAGCTTGACTCCCTCTTCTTTGGGGCAGCCCCTCAAATATTGGAAGACTGCTATCCTGTCACCCCTAGTCCTTCTTTTCATTCAACTAGACATACTCAATTCCTGCAACCGTTCAGTTAGAATAATTAATCAGTGGAACAGCTTGCCTCCAGAAGTTGTGAATGCTCCAACACTGGAAGTTTTTAAGAAGATGTTGGATAACCATTTGTCTGAAGTGGTGTAGGGTTTCCTGCCTAAGCAGGGGGTTGGATAGAAGACCTCCAAGGTCTCTTCCAACTCTGTTACTCTATTCTATTCTATTCTATTCTATTCTATTCTATTCTATTCTATTCTATTCTATTCTATTCTATTCTATAATAATAATAATAATTAATAATTAAATAATAATAATAATGATAATAATAATAGAAGAAGAAGAAGAAGAAGAAGAAGAAGAAGAAGAAGAAGAAGAAGAAGAAGAAGAAGAAGAAGAAGAAGAAGATGGGGCTACCCTTGAAGAGTATCCTGAGACTTCAGCTGGTACAAAATGCGGCTGCGCGTGCTGTGGTGGGTGTGCCAAGGTACACCCACGTGACACCAATACTCCGCCAGCTGCATTGGTTGCCCATCGGTCTCCGGGTCCAATTCAAGGTGTTGATCACCATCTTTAAAGCCCTTCATGGCTTAGGACCAGGATATCTTCGGGACCGCATTCTGCCTCATACTTCCCTCCGACCGGTTAGGGCCCACAGAGTTGGCCTCCTCCAGGTCCCGTCGGCCAAACAATGCCGGCTGGCGGGCCCTAGGGGGAGAGCCTTCTCTGTGGCTGGCCCCGTGCTCTGGAACCAACTTCCCCCAGAGACCCGAACCATCCCCACTCTGCTGGCCTTCCGAAAAGCTGTTAAAACGTGGCTTTTCCTGCAGGTGGGGGGGATAGCTTAATCCACCTGAGATCACCCCCCAAGTATGTATGATATCGAATGAATGTTGCTGTTTTAATATTGTTTTTAATAATTTGTATTTGTTTTTTAATCACTTGCATTTTGATTATTCTTGTATTTTTTTTCCTGTTGTACGCCGCCCTGAGTCCTTCGGGAGTTGGGCGGCATATAAGAATAACAAAATAAATAAATAAATAAATAAAGAAGAAGAAGAAGACGACCACCACCACCACCACCACCACCACCACCACCAAGGTGGATGAAGTGAGTGACAGAAGTGATGGATGCACAATAGAAAGACCAGGTTGGAGTCAGGTCATCCTGGAGAAGAATCTATCAATCTGTGGTTGTTGCTAACGTTACCACAAACCGATGGCACAGAATAAAATTGATAAAGATGCTGCAGTCCATTTTAGGATAGCGACCCTTATAGGGTCAACTATATACTCACATGCTGTGAGCCGCCCAGAGTCCCTCGGGAGTTGGGCGGCATAGAAATTTTAATAAATAAAATAAATAAATAAATAAACTCAGATATTATCAAAACTCAGTTAATAAAATCAATAGGGCTTCAAAATTTGATGAGTACGTAACAGGTATACCCAAAACTGTGCTAGAAGAAAATCGTTCCAATATTCAATATTTGCACACTAAAGAATGTACCAAAAAAAACCAACAACCACACAGGTGTGAAAAGAAAGCTTGGACTTGTTTGTTCTCATTTTTGCAAAATAGAGTGTGTGCTAAAATAGTCTAAAGCAAAGTTAGATTATGGAAATCAACTGATACTGACATCCATCCATTCAAAATTTTAGGACAGTCGATTCCTTTATGGCCTTATCGCATGATAGACTGCCACAACTCTGTGCCTCAGCAAATCCTTGATACATCATCATCATCATCATCATCATCATCATCATCATCATCATCATCATCATCATCGTAATAATACAACAACAACAACAACAACAACAACAGAGTTGGAAGGGACCTTGGAGGTCTTCTAGTCCAACCCCCTGCTTACGCAGGAAACCCTACACCACTTCAGACAGATGGTTATCCAACATCTTCTTAAAATGTCTAGTGTTGGAGCATTCACAACTTCTGGAGGCAAGCTGTTCCACTGATTAATTGTTCTAACTGTCAGGAAATTTCTCCTTAGTTCTAAGTTGCTTCTCTCCTTGTTTAGTTTCCACCCATTGCTTCTTGTCCTACCCTCAGGTGCTTTGGAGAATAGCTTGACTCCCTCTTCTTTGGGGCAACCCTTGAGATATTGGAACACTGCTATCATGTCTCCCCTGGTCCTTCTTATCATTAAACTAGACATACCCAGTTCCTGCAACCGTTCTTCATCTGTTTCAACCTCCAGCCCTCTACTCCTCTTTGCTGCTCTTCTCTTCTTCTTCTTCTTCCTCTTCCTCTTCTTCTTTTCTCCTCCTCCTCCCTAACGTGGCCCTAAAGCAGGGGTGTCAAACTCAAGGCCCACGGGCCGGATCCAGCCCATGGGGTGCTTAAATCTGGCCTACGGGGCTGGCCTGGCAATAGCAAAGGACCGGCCGTGGTGCCTCTGGCAGCCAAAAGGGGGCGCAGGGGGGGCCGCTTGCGGTCCCCGCGCGGCCTGTTTTCGGCCTGGACAGCCTCCATGCACGCCCCCCCTCGCACCCTGTTTTAGTCGGCAAAGTGCTTCAGGAGGCCGTTCAGGCCGAAAGCAGGCCGCGAAAACGCCCTCCCCCCCGGCTCGCGGAGGAGAACTACAATGCTGATCCGGCCCTCGAAGAAATCCAGTTTGACAACCCTGCCCTAGAGCTTCAGATGATTAGTTAAATAACTCCGGATTATAGTTATGGTTCTCCCCCACCCACCAAAGTTTTCCATTTTTAGACTCGCTTGCTTTTCATAGCTTTCCTCTTCTGGATTTTTTCTTTCTTTCTTTCTTCAATGGTTAAAAGAGATGATAACGGGCATCTTTCCAAAGCATTTTTCTTGGCCTCATAATTTTCTTCATTCATAGCGTTTTAATTTTTTGGCGGCTTTCTTGCTATTTCTGGCTTTTCTGCGTCTCGTGCTCAGCGTGGGAGAAACTTCACGAAAAATGGTTCCCTTTCCCCCTCCCCCCACTCCCCTGTTTTTCAAGTGGACAGAAACGCTGATGCTCACATGCAATCCTGCAGAGTTGGCATGTTGTAGGTCCCGTCCATTAATCAGCATTATCTAATGGGGACCTAGAAAATGTGTCTTCTCTAATGAGCTCTGAAAACCTAGCCTTTTTTTTTTTTTTTTTTTTGGCCTGGCCTTGGGTGGAGATGGGTGGGAGATCCTCTTATGCTGGATTGTTTAATATTTGTTTTTCTTCCATTTTCTTTGAATAATGATCAGAGTTCGTAAACCAAAGACCGAACTCCACACTAGAAGTAATGTAGCATTATGAAAGCCAGGTTCATTTAACAAGCGTGTCACTAATTTAACAACTGCAGTGATTCCCTTTAATAGCTGTGGCAAGAAAGATTTATTTATTTATTTTGTGAGATTTATATACCGCCTCACAGTGCAAGCACTCTCTAAGCGGTTTACACCAGTAAGCAATGTATATTTTTTATATTGCCCCCAACAATCTGGGTCCTCATTTTACCTACCTCGGAAGGATGGAAGGCTGAGTCAACCTGGAGCCTGGTGAGATTTGAACCGCTGACCTGCGGATCGGTGTCAGCTAAAGTGGCCTGCAGTACCTGCCTCTAACCGCAGAACTGACTGAACAACTCTCTTGCTTAGCAACATACATTTGGGGCTCAATTGGGGGTCATAAGTTGAGGACTACCTGCATTTTTGTTAGCACCAGATCCTTAAAATTATTACAATTCATTTAAATATCAAGTTTCCACGCCCGGTTTAGCGAAGGGGAAAAAAGTCCCGATATGTGACGTGATGCTGCCGTGACGCCGTGAATTTGGCACACACCCTGTTTTAGAGGGCCGTTGGAGTTTTATCTGTGTCCTCAGGGTCACCTGAGTGGTGCTCCTGGTTCCTGTAGTAGATGCAGAGTAGACTGAAAGTTTTCCAAGGGTTTGTCTTTCTTTCTTTCTTTCTTTCTTTCTTTCTTTCTTTCTTTCTTTCTTTCTTTCTTTCTTTCTTTCTTTCTTTCTTTCTTTCCTTCCTTCCTTCCTTCCTTCCTTCCTTCCTTCCTTCCTTCCTTCCTTCCTTTCTGCATTTCTGCATTTCTGCATTTCTGTTGTGTCCTTCAAGGCCAGACCAGAGCAAATAAGTGGGGGAAATACTGAGTTCTATCTGTGTGAACTTGTGATGTCCCTGCATTTGTGTGAGATCATGGGTCTGAGTTGTCACCTACTGTAATAATCCCTGAACTGTTACAGGCTGAAGTTAACGTCATCAGACAGTGGCTGTTCATTATTTCTCCACCCCGTCCCCCCACTTTTCAATTTTCTTCTAGGTCTCTGACCTTTGTGCATAAAATAAACATTCCCAGAATTCAGGAAAGGGGTCTAGTCTTCAGCACACCTTACCAGGTAGGCGTAGAGATTCAGAGAGGTGACCTTGGAGAAACTAGGTGGAGATTGACAAGGCATGCAAAACACGCAAAACCTTTTTCCCCGTTGGGGAGAATTGCTACCAAGTAATCCAGAGGTGAATGGATCTTGTTTTCCCATGGCATGAAAATAGCAATAGCACTTAGACTTCTATACCGCTTCATAGTGCTTTACAGCCCTCTCTAAGCCCTCTCTAAGCCCTCTCTTTACAGAGTTCAGCATATTGCCCCCAACAATCTGGGTTCTCATTTTACCCACCTCGGAAGGCTGGAAGGCTGAGTTAACCTTGAGCCGGTGAGATTTGAACAGCTGAACAGCTGAACTGCAGTGCTGCATTTTAACCACTGCGCCACCGATAAGATTTAGTTCTAAGTATAAAAACTGTTGAGAAATGAGAATAATATCTCATAGAGGCGATTTAGATCTTTTCTTGGCATTCAGACAGTTAGAAATAAAACTGAGATTAAAGTCTAATAGAAAATATTTATTTCAATACAAAAACAATAAATCCTGAATAAACTACATTTTGCTGAGTGACACGACCGTTCAGGTCAAGAGCCAAGCCAGAAGAAAAAAAAAATGGTGGTTTAGGAATGCACACATGCGCAAAGAACATCATATCACGTGTTCTGCTTATATTGGAATGTACCATAATATTAGGATAGGGGTGCATCACCCTGCATAGACATACAACTGACAATATTCACTACGTGACAAAAACTTTATTATAAAGGTATAAAATAATGGATCACATCCTACCAGTAAAATAACACGTCCGTCCGGACCAAGATGAAGTAAAGAAGGGAAGAACAAAAGAACAGAAATCTGCACATGCGTATAAATCAGTCACAATATACTTTGAAGATAAGAACTTCTCAGGTTACACAAACATAGAATAGATGCTCATGGAAGCTCATCTGACGAACTAAAAAAAACGTTAGTGACAGAGATTATTTTACTTAATATGAACAACACCAACAAAAAAAAGCACTTTAAGTTCAGAAAACAAAGAAAGCTGTGAAAAAATTCAGAATGGCTCTACCATAACTCCTGGGGCTTTAAGAGGGAGGGAGAGAAAAATACAACAAGGCTTCGAATGTTCTTTACTATAGCTTATATCAATAAAGATAGTTCCGTCAAACTCTTTTTCTAGACTGGCTCTCCTCGATTGGCTGATAGACACACCATTCAAGAAAGAGGGTTGGCACTTGCCTCTTTCCTGGCGAATCAGGAGAGGAGACGATGGGCTGCAGCTGTCAAAAAATGCCAACACCATCCTAGGCTGCTTTAACAGAGGGATAGAATCAAGATCGCGTTAAGTGTTAATACCACTTTACAATGCCTTGGTAAGACCCCACTTGGACTACTGCATCCAGTTTTGGTCGCCACGATATTAAAAAAAAAGATGTTGAGATTCTAGAAAGAGTGCAGAGAAGAGCAACAAAGATGATTAAGGGACTAGAGGCTAAAATATATAAAGAACGGTTGCTGGAATTGGGCATGTCTAGTTTAATGAAAGGAAGGACCAGGGGTGAACATGATAGCAGTGTTCCAATATCTCAGGGGTTGCCACAAAGAAGAGGGAGTCAAACTATTCTCCAAAGCACCTGAGGGCAGGACAAGAAACAATGGACGGAAACTAATCAAGGGGAGAAACAACTTAGAACTAAGGAGAAATTTCCTGACAGTTAGAACAATTAACCAGTGGAACAGCTTGCCTCCAGAAGTTGTGAATGCTCCAACACTGGAAGTTTTTAAGAAGATGTTGGATAACCATTTGTCTGAAGTAGTGTAGGGTTTCCTGCCTAAGCAGGGGGTTGGACTAGAAGACCTCCAAGGTCCCTTCCAGCTCTGTTATTCTGATTTCTTCACGGCCTACTTAGGAGTGGTGAAGAAAAGTGTAGCAGAGTTGTGAAAGCAAGCTTCGGAAATGGCATACGAGAATCAGCAGGTGTCCAAGTATAACATCCCAAGTGTCCATCTGTCTTCTCACTTGCAAAGAGTTGGAGTAGAAAAGACTGAAGAATTGTCCCTTTTCGTTTCGTTTTTTGTTTTAAAGAAACATTCCTCTGATATCCCTACCAAGCAAGTTTACACAACTGCCAGAACCTGTATTATGTCGAAAGCTGCACCCACTGAGCGTTCTGTGGTCTGCCCCTCCTAGGCAATTGATTAAAGCAAAACCAAATTGGAGCTACCAAAATGGTTAGACCAGGAAATACTGATGCTTAGACGCTCAGTGTGATATTGTTCTATTAATTGTCTCTGGTTCCAACAGAGACAAAACGCAAATCAAGATTAATACTAAAATACAACTTGCAGATTAATGGCCTTGCAACCATAGGTGTCCAGCCAGGCATTGATACGACATCTCTGGCTCTTAGTCATGCGTAGCTTGATGTTGCAGTGAGCACCCCCTTACAGGAAATCAGTGCCATCATTAAACCTTGCTTATTTTGGTTCTAAGAATGCTTTTGTGCAAAGGAGGAATTATTTATAGATGCTCTCACCTGGAGAATCTTCAGATCAGGGTTATGATTTCTAAAAAAAAAAAAAGACTCGGTCTCCAACCACTCAGACAGCTAGAATTCTTAATCCTCATAAAAGAAGAAACAGCTAAAAAGAGCTCAAATAAATTCTGTATTTCACAGTAAGGCCCATTAGTCTATGGAGGCTCTCAATGTGATATAGGCAATACAATGCAGTGAGAAATGTACAGGTCTGTACCTTGGAGAAACAAAACAACCACTTCACAAACGCATGGCACAACGTAAGAGAACAAAACCCATCAGGACAAGATTCAACAACCCACCTGCATTTGAAAAACAAAGTCCACATTCTGGACAGAGAGGACCGGTGGTTTGAAAATGGGGTCAAAGAGGGCATCTGCGTTAAGATTGAACAGCCCTCTCTCAACAGAGTGGGAGAAATATCTGCTGTTCACAACACAGTCCTTTCAGCGGTTCCAAGAAGGTTTTACACCCATTTGCACAATTCAGGTGACCAACAGGATACAGAGAAACCTCCGAGTGGCCTCAGCGACTCTCAGAGAGAGCGCTAACGACCAGATGACTGCAAGGAATATAAATCCTTGCATCTTCCACCATTCAGTCAGAACTAAAGAAGCTTCTTGGATGAGAAGTGAAACGTCTTCAAGGAAAAAATAAAAGTCCAGCTGCCTTTTGAAAAAAGCACCTTTGGGACTCATCAATATCAACCAACCAATTCTAACCAGCAAATCTCAAATGATGATGATGATGATGATGATGATGATGATGATGATGATGATGATGATGATGATGATGATGATTAGTGATATTTATATACCGCCTCATAGTGCAAGCACTCTCTAAGCGGTTTACACCATTAAGCAGTGTATATATTTACATTGCCCCCAACAATCTGGGTCCTCATTTTACCTACCTCGGAAGGATGGAAGGCTGAGTCAACCCTGAGCCGGTGAGATTTGAACAGCTGAACTCAACTGATCAGTATCCTGCAGTACTGCTCTCTAACCGCTGCGCTTGTACCTTCCTTTAGTGATTCTAGAATATTCTATTAAAAAGTCTTTTACTTTAAACAAAGGAATTGCCTAGCCATAGGACATAAAGGCAGGGCCAAGAAATAGTTTAGCAGAACTGGACAGAGAGAGAGATACCAACTGTTGTAGAAGGGAGAGTAGCCATTCTGCATCGTCGTATTAACTTAGCGCTAGTACACGCATTTAGGTTACTTTTTCATGCTGACTGAACAATGTAAATAGCTTACATAAATAATATGGGCAGTTTAAGTGATTTGTAAGCAAAGCGTAGACGAAAACACAAGAGAACGTTACTCAGTGGATTCTGAATGAGAATAGAACAAGCAACGTTTTTAAAAAGAAAAATCTAAGTCTTTTTGCATGTCCAGTCAAGAATAAAGTATATTTCTAAGTTGTTAACCCTTTAAAGTTTGCCCTATCTATCATCAGTTTTCCAGAAGTTTTTTTTTTTAAATAGAAGCATCAAAATTTTGGATGAAAGGCCATACTGTTGTAAGAAATATCCTTTCTGGGTTCGGTTCCAAGTGGGGAAAAAGACACTGGAAGCATGGTGGCTGCTTGGAAAGATGGTTTTAATGGTGGACAGCAGGACCACATGGTCTGAGGTCCTGGGAAAAAGGGGAATCACATGCCTCGAAGATTTTGAAGAAGAAGAGAGAAGGGGCGAGATGCTGAGATTGCCTGAGTTTTATACCCAGTGTTGGGCCCCACCTTAAGAGTTTTTTGTTCCTGTGTAAGAAATGTATCCCATTGGCTGTCAGACTCCCAGGGGCGGGGTCTTAGCTAGCTCTGTAGCAGTGGTAAAATCCTCCTGGTTCGGGCGGGCCACTCGGTCGTTGTAGAGATGATAGAGACGATAGAGATGATAGCGATTGCAGCACGAGCCTTCCCCCACCCGCTTCCCCGCCTGCCTGGACGCCGCCATTTGGGTTCTTTTACCCTCTGTGCACACGCAGAACGCTTTGCGCATGCACAGAGGGTAAAAGAACCCAAATCGCGGCATCCAGGCAGGCGGGGGAAGTGGGTGGGGGAAGGCTCGCGCTGCTATCTCTATTGGCTGACCGGCGGCCTGCCCGAACCGGGAGGATTTCACCCCTGCCTAGGCTGTTGTCTGTGTCCCACCAGGCTTGGCTGATGTAATCTTCTCAGGTGAGATGGCTTTGGGATTCCTATTATGGTTCTTCCTGTAGAATAGGAATGTTATGTAGAATAGACTGCCCATTGACAAAGGTGGAGGGAATGAGTGAGCTGGGCCCAGTCCTTAATGGCCCATTGACAAAGGTGGGGGCTACTAGGAGTGAGTCTTTTTCTGCCTAAAGCAGTGGTTCTCAACCTTCCTAATGCCGCCACCCTTTAATACAGTTCCTCATGTTGTGGTGACCCCCAACCATAAAATAATAAAATTATTAGGAAACTCAGGGGTGGGTTCTAACTTACCTCGCTGCTGGTTCGCTTCCTCCTGCGCTGCATGGCCGTGTGTCGTGGGTGTGCATGTGCTTTGCGTGTGCATGTGCAGTGCCAATTTTTTTTTAAAAAAATGCAAAAAAAAAAGCCAAAAACAAGATGACGATGCATGCATGCGCAGTGCCGGAAATTTGGTTTCTGCGCATGCTCCCATGGTACAGATTTTTTTTTTTTTGGCAGTAGTCTATTTGCATGTGGGTGGACCCGCCTGGAGACGGATAGAGGAGCGGTGTCTCGGTTTCCTAAGACCATTGGAAATATGTGTTTTCCGATGGTCTTAGGCGACCCCTGTGAAAGGGTTGTTTGACCCCCAAAGGGGTCGCGACCCACAGGTTGAGAACCGCTGGTCTAAAGTCTTTTTCTGCCTAAAAACTTGTTTCTCCATTTTCTCATTTTCTCATCCAGGGAAATATAAGATTCTGCCTTTTTTAATATTTCCTAAAATATTTCATTCCTCTAGAAGGGGGGGGGGGTAGGTGCTAACTTCTTACAATTCGAAGAAAAGTCTTTTAAATTTTCTCAGCTAGTGACGTAATTGTCGTTTTTCCTGATATCAACTGTTGCTGAGAACCAGAGCATATGACACGAAACATATTAATAGCGCAATTTGTTTAGTGATAGCTACCAGATTTTTTTTCCCCTGACAAAACAAACAAAGCAACCATGATAGATTTTCCATGAATTTTATTTTATTTTATTTTGTGTTCAGAATCTATTAGGGAGATCTTGCAGTGTTGTCTAGATGCAACAGTATTTTGACTCTCCAGAGTATAATCACCTTGAATTCCTCAATTATTTTATTGTTAACCTTATGGGTTTTTAAAGGCAGATCTTTAAGAAAACATAATTAACAGCAATCCCGGCAGAAACCTATTGGAATGGAGATTGTGGAGAAAGCAGGCTTTATTTGAAGAAAAGTGGGTTAATTTATCTCAGGATTATTTTGAGATTTATCTCAAAATAATCCTGAGATAAATTAACCCACTATTTTTCAAATCCAGCTGGCACCACCTCTAAACGGATAAAATACATTCTTTGAGAACGAATGTATATTAATTCACTAGTAGCAGAGAATTGGAATTCTGTCTTAAATTTAAATTTACGATAAAGGACAAGTTGATAGTCAACAGTTCAATATATAGCAATAATATATATATATATATGAAATAGATATTGCAGGATTATTATTATTTATTTTGTGAAATTTATATGCCGCCTCACAGTGTGAGCACTCTCTAAGCGGTTTACACCAGTAAGCAATGTATATTTATATTGCCCCCAACAATCTGGGTCCTCATTTTACCTACGGCTGAGTCAACCTTGAGCCGGTGAGATTTGAACCGCTGACCTGCAGATCAATGTCAGCTAAAGTGGCCTGCAGTACCTGCCTCTAACCGCTGCGCCACCTCGGCTCTTCTGATACGTTTCTTTTCTTTAAAAGATACATAAAGATGAAGATACAGTACATAAAGATACATAAAAAGATAGACAAATATAAAAGCAAATTTACTCTGGGACAAAGTATAGAATTACATGTTGTAAGGAATTACTGCAAAGTCTTGTGTTTACTACAAAGAGATTATCTCATTATTTTTTTATCTCCTTATCTCCTACTTTTAATGTCCAATTGTTAAATTCTCTTACTCCCTCATTGTTTAAAAAACGTTCTCTCTCATATCGGTAGTCCTTGACATTCAATAGCTCGTTTAGTGACTGTTCAAAGTTGCAGTGGCACTCAAAAAAGGGCCTTATGACCGTTTTTCACACTTACGACCATTGCAGCATCTCCAGGGCTCTGTTCCCTCTAAGGTGCGTGGCCGCGCATGTGATGAGAGAACGCCGCGTGGAAGTTTCTAACTTCTGCCCAGCATTTTCTAATGGGAGAGGCCGCGCGCCTGCGCGGCCGCACAGATGAAAAAAGAACGCTGTGTGCCGTTTTCTGCTATTACAGGGAACATTGCACCAGGGTCATTTGGTCAAAATCCAGACGCTTGGCAACTGATTGTTATATATGATGGTGGCAGCATCCCGGGGTCATGTGATCCCCTTTTGCGACCTTCTGACAAACAAAGTCAGTGGGGAAGCCAGGTTCACTTAAACAACTGTGTCCGTAACTTAACAACCGCGGTGGTTCAATTAACAATTGCGGCAAGAAAGGTCGTAAAATGGCGGCCAAACTCACTTAAATGTCTCCTTTAGCAACGGAAAATTGGGGCTCAATTTCGGGCGTAAGTCGTGGACTGACCCGTAATATGCTAACCCTTAGCTTCTGAACTAGGAGTTCAGGCTGAACTTCGGATGATCTGAAAAAGAAATGATAAATAGGAGTATGCAGCTGCACAATTGCTGTGTGGTTTTTTTTTAAGGATATTTGGTTTAAGGAGTTTAAGCAGGGGTGGGCTTCAAAAATTGTAGCAAGGGGTTCTCTGCCCAGTTGCTTAGTGGGTGTGGCCATGGTGGGCATGGCCTAGTCCGCCTCTTGCACCATGGCGGGGGAGGAGTTTTTGCTCTCCCCGGGCTCCGGAGGCATTTGTTAAGTGACTTTTGCCCCACTTTACAACCTTTCTTGCCACCGTTGTTAAGTGAATCACTTGCAGTTAATTTTATTTATTTATTTATTGAATTTATATTGCCGCCTATTTGCCCATGGCGACTCAAGGCGGCCTACAGAATAAAAGACCACATTTAAAACAATAAAAACTAACAAAAAGAATCAAATAAGTACAATATAACAAAATCACTCCCCACCTCCCATCCCCCGCCTTGGCGACAGCAGATCACACAAGCCATTTAATGGGCTCCATCCCGCTCTGGGTTCCCCAGGCCCGCTGGCAGAACCAGGTCTTTAGCACCGTCTGGAAGAGTGTTAAAGTGGGGGCCATTCTAATCTCTGGGGGAATGATGTTCCAGAGAGAGGGAGCAACCACAGAGAAGGCCTTTCTTTTGGGTCCCACCAGGGGTATCTCCCTAGGGGTTGGGATCCGTAACATTCCTTGCCTCCCCTCTTTAGTGAGTCGGGTTGATGTGACCGGCAAGAGACGGTTCCTCAGATAACCTGTTCCCAAGCCATGAAGGGCTTTAAAGGTGACAACCAGCACCTTGAATTGCACCCGGAAGCAAATCGGAAACCAATGCAGCTCCCACAGGAGAGTTGATACATGTAGGCAACCCTTCAGCACTGACAGTTCCAATTATTTATTTAAAAATGGTCTGAATTCTTCCTCCATGTCTTCCTGTGGCCATCCCCTTAACACCCAGTTGATGACGCTTGACAATACCTTATCTTTGGCTGTATGGTCTGCGATGTCATGTGAAGTGATTGGGCTGGACTTTTCGATGTCGATAAGCAGGATTTCGGCCACAGGTGCGGGGTCTTCGACGAGTTCCGGTATGGGACAGTGGCTGAGGGCGTCAGCGTTGGCTATGCTGTTCCCTGGGCGATGCGACAGTTTATAGTTGTAGCCCGATAGGAAGATTGACCAGCATGTCATCCTGGTTGACATGTTAGGTTGGTGTTTGCTGGTGGAGTCCCAGCAAGGGCTTGTGGTCGGTTATTAATTTGAAATGTCTGCCATAGAGGTATTCATGGAAACGCTTGATGCCTGCCATCGCTGCAAGCGCTTCCTTGTCTAATTGGCTATAATATCTTTCTGCCGGAGACAGAGTCTTAGAATAGTAGGCTATTGGAGCCTCGGAACCGTTTGGAAGTTTGTGGCTCAGGACGGCTCCCACTCCGAATGGAGATGCATCGTAAGTCAGCAATAGGGGAAGGTTGTCGTTGTACTGGATGAGGACGCTATCTGATGATAAAAGATCCTTTACGGCTTGGAACGCGGTGGTCTCTCTCTGTCCCCATGTCCAGGTAGCTGACTTCCCCAGGAGCTGGTGCAGTGGCTCAGCAACTGTTGCCTTCTGTTTAAGGAAAATTGCGTAAAAGTTTAAAAGTCCTAGGAAGGCTTGCAGTTCAGTTTTATTAGTCGAATGTGGCCTCCCCACTGATTTTGCTTGTCGCAAAACCTGATCACATGAGCCCGGGACATTGCAACCGTCATAAATACGAGTCAGTTGGCAAGCATCTGAATGCTGATCACATGAAAATTGGGGATTCTGCAACGGTTGCAGGTTAAATAAGTCATTTTTCCCCACTGCCTTTGTAACTTTGGCCACTAAATGAACAGTTGTAAGTTGAGGACTGCCTGTATAATATCAGAATGGCTAATGGTTCGGAAAACTAGTAAAAAAAAAGAAAAGAAAAAGAGAGAGAGAGAGAGAGAGAGAGAGAGAGAGAGAATAGAAGACTTGAGAAAAAAAGAAATAAAGACATTTTGGCAGGAAAGGACTTGACTAGTACAGATGCAGAAAAGGCATTTTAAAAACTCTGGATTTTCATACAGACTTATTTTGCTCAGCATTGTATCGGCGTGACACTAACAAAATTTGGCAATGTCTAGAAGATTTTTTAGTTTTAAATTTTTAAGCGACTGGTAAAGCCGATACCCCCACGTTCTGGGTTTTTGTTTCCTGCAGGGTGAAAAAAGGTAAGCAATGTGAATCTGTGCCATATACGAAAACCAGCGAGAACATTTCAAAAAGAACGCTTAATTTCTCTCTGGAACATAGCCCGGAGGACTTTTAAGCCAAATATTTGAAGAGGCAGTTTGCAAGCCTGGCAAATGGCAGGCTCTCTAATGATTCAGAAATGTCCTTTGCTTCGTGAATGAGAAGTAGAAATTCACCTACAGACGCTCTTTCTTCCCCTCTTTGGATGATCAATGAAAATGCTGAATATTTTCTTTTGTAATGTTTTATGGAATGATATATGTGTGCATGTTGCAACATTAGCAAGATAGTTTTCTGTCTGGGTATTCCTTATTGCTAAAACCACCTGTAACTGTACATCAGAATTAAAAGTACTTTCGATCTAGAAAAAATAGGTACAGTAGATTTTTCATAATGCTTAAGACTCCCTCACCTTCAATGAAGGTTTAAATTAAAAAAATGAGAAATCGGTGTAGAAATCCTTGGACATAGATGGATGTTATTTTGGGTTGGTCTGTCTGATGGAATAAGTGACTGCTTTTGCATTTTTAAAATAGTTTTAAGATGCATTTCCAGGAAAAAAAAAACCACAAGAGCATAGATTTTATAATCAGTCATTGTAAAGTTTAACCAAGCCACTGTGTTTACATGCTCTGTCGATCCGTCCATCCGTCCACCCATCCATCCACATCTACTCATCCATCCGTCCATCCAGAGGTGGGTTCCTACCGGTTCTAACCAGTTCTTTAGAACCATTAGTGAACCGGTGGTGACGTCACAGAGCCGGTTCTGTCGGTGCCGGTCTGTGGGCGCTGCCATCTTGTTTTTGGCTTCCGCGCATGCGCGGAAGTTAATTTTTGCTTTTGCGCATGCACAGAAGCCGATTTTTCGGCATTGCTCATGCACGTCTGTGCATGAAGCGCCCACGCGGCACGGGAGGAAGCGAACCGGCGGCAAGGTAAGTTAAATCCCACCCCTGCATCCATCCATCCATCCATCCATCCATCCATCCATCCATCCATCCACATCTACTCATCCACCCATCCACCCATCCATCCATCCATCCACATCCACTCATCCATCCATCCACATCCACCCACCCACCCACCCACCCATCCACCCCCATCCACCCACTCATCCATCCATCCACCCATCTATCCACCCACTCATCCATCCATCCACATCCACTCATCCACCCATCCACATCCACTCATCCACCCACCCACCCACCCATCCACCCACTCACCCCCATCCACCCACTCATCCATCCATCCACCCACTCATCCATCCATCCACATCCACTCATCCACTTCATCCATCCATATCTACACATCCATCCATCCATCTATCCACCCACCCACCCACCCACACACTCACTCACTCACACTCACTCGTGCATCCATCCACATCCACTCATTCATATCCACTCATCCACTCCATCCATCCATCCATCCATCCACACACACACACACACACACACACACACCCATCCAATTTAGATTTCATCCCTCTTGCTATCCAAGTGACTCTGGCTTTTTACAGATAACATCATTACCTTTTACTAGGTAATGATGTGTGTTTATTAATTTATTTGTACGATTGCTTAAAACATTGTTTTGAAGACAGTTTCATGAAAGTGTGGCTTTCGTTATTCAAGTTAATTACTTGCACTTTAAAAAAATTGCTTCTTTTTTTAAACCTTTCCATCCAGTATAACAATTCTTTGCAGTGTTTTTAAAACCCCACATTCCATGCAGTTTTGTTGTTATATCCTGTATTATTATCCCGTTTACAAATATTAAAAGGCTCCCCTGAGCTAATATTGTCATTAAGATGCTTTTAATAGCATTCAATAATAATAATAATAATAAAACACTACAAGCAACAATAAAGAAAATCCTTAATTTGTTTTGTAAAATTGGTTTAACAGAATAACAGAGTTGGAAGGGACCTTGGAGGTCATCTAGTCCAACCCCCTGCTCAAGCAGGAGACCCTATATCATTCCAAATAAGTGGCTATCCTTCTTAAAAGCCTCCAGCAATGGAGCACCCACAACTTCTGAAGGCAATTTTGTCCACTAATTAGGAAATTTCTCCTTAGTTCTACGTTGATTTCTCTCCTTGATTGATTTCCATCCATTGCCCCTCAAATATTGGAACACTGCTATCATGTCACCCTTAGTCCTTCTTAATATATCTATAACCTTGGATCCTTGCATGTGTAAGTATCTATTTTAATTCATTATCCTTACAGGTATCTATATCAGCCGGATCTCTTAATATAGGATATCTATCTATCTATCTATCTATCTATCTATCTATCTATCTATCTATCTATCTATCTATCTATCTATCTATCTATCTATCTATCTATCTATCTATCTATTTCTGCCGTGTTATCCTGGTGTACCCAAATATGGGAGAGAAAGCATCACAGCTTCCTTTTTGCCTTTCAGCCCCTCACTGGGACCATCAAGGCTGTTTTTAATATAGCCGACACACTAATCTATATGTGTAGGATTTTTTTGCTGATAAATGAAAACAAAGGGAGACTATTATAGATCTATTTCGAGCTTATTTTGCTCTCGTCAGATAGCCATACCCCTTACTGGGATTTGAACCCGGGCCGGCTGCCTTGCAGGGCAGCAACTTAACCATTAGGCCATAGGCTCTGTTCCCAATCAGCTCTTTCACCAGGAAAGGGTTATATATGTTTTTCTGTCGTGTTATCCTGGTGTACCCAAATATGGGAGAGAAAGCATCACAGCTTCCTTTTTGCCTTTCAGCCCCTCACTGGGGCTGAAATATATATGAAGTATATATATATATATATATGTATGTGTGTGTATATATATATATATATATATATATATATATATATATATATATATATATATATATATATATATATATATATATATATATATATATATATATACACACACACACACACACACACACATATATATATATATATATATATATATATATATATATATATATACATACATATACATACACATACACACACACACACACACACACACACACACACACACACACACACACACTTCCCCCCCTGCTGGTTATCCATAAACATATCCTTAGTACTGAGCTACTTAATACGTAGGACACTAGGGGAATTGGAGGAAGTTGGAATTTGTGAGTACAATAATAAAACTATATTACTAGTTGTATTATTGGAAATGGCATCCTCTATTTTTTGCTCAGAAGTGCTAATTAACACGTTTTATCCAAAAGGAGAACAGCCCTTAATTTAATTTGCATCCACTGAAGGAAGTGGATGCAAAAAGAAAAAAAGATAAAAGATAAACAGACAAAAATCTGGCCGATTCCAGCTGGAATTGACAACATGAGGACTTGACCTTACATAGGTGAACAACCTGTGCAATGTTCAGCTGTCTCTAAAGATACCCCTAGAAATAACACTATACAATGTGTGTGTGTGTGTGTGTGTGTGTGTGTGTGTGTGTGTGTGTGTGTGTGGTGTGTGTGTGTGATCCACTTGTATATGTTATGTATCTTACACAAGAAACTTCTAAGGCCCTAAACCAGAGGTGTCAAACTCAAGGCCCGCGGGCCTGGTTCGGGCCGTGGGGTGCTTAGATCTCGCCCACGGGCCCTGCCCGGAAACAGCAAAGGACCGGCCCACAGTGCCTCTGCCAGCAAGAATGGACTAAAAACAAAACAAAAGGTGAAGTGTTTCCCCTTTTGCATTTGAGCATGCAAAAAGGGACAGGAAAGGAGAAATGGAACGAAGGAGGACAAAGAAAAAGAAGGAAAGATGGGAAGAGAGCAAGGAAGGAAAAATAAGGAAAGAGAGGAAGGAAGGAGAAAGGAGAATGAAGAGGGAAGGAAAAAAGGAAGGAAAGGAATGGAAAGGAAAGGAAAGGAAAGGAAAGGAAAGGAAAGGAAAGGAAAGGAAAGGAAAGGAAAGGAAAGGAAAGGAAAGGAAAGGAAAGATTATAGTGAGAGTGAGGGAGGGTCTCAGAGAAGTCCTGCCTTAACACTTGGCCACCACTTGGCACCACAGGTGCCCCCGACACGAGTCTCGTGTCATGCCCACCATGCCCACCCCCTCCCACCCCCAACCATGCCTTCTGGCCCTCCGAGGTCAAACACAACCCTGATGAAGCTCTCAATGAAATATAGTTTTACACCCCTGGCCTAAACCAATAAGGAATCAAAAATCCAACCCAGTTCGGGTCGGGGGTAAAAATAAATACAATTTTTGTCCTTGCTTTTTTTTCCTCTAGAGGATTTAAAAAAAAAAACAATTTGTGAAGGACTTTTTAAAACCCTCCAGTGCTCATATACTGCTAGCATTTATACCCCAAAGTTTTACACTGATCTGTAACAGCAAAATGTACATTGAGAATGTTAAGAGCATATTATAATTTTTTGTACCCGTAGGATAAGCAGCGTAATATAACTGAAATGCCAGAAAGAAGAAATTTTGCTTATGAACTTGTCAGTGCCAAATTTGGGGCGTGTTTTGTTTTGTTTTTTTGTCAATCTAGGTGTCAGTAGGTTTAATAAAGGCCTTAATTGACAGCAAAACACAACAAAATGCCAAAATCAAGTTGTAAGCATATTTTAACCCAACTAGTAACCACCCTTACTGTCTAAATAAATTGCAATTTTACATCAATAAATATATCAAACAAGAAAATTGCATGCATGCATGAAAATATACATATTGCAATTCATGATCTTAAAATAACAGAATGAACTTAGGATAATACAGTATAAGAGGCCACATCGGCTGTATTTAAATTTCTCTTTAATACCTTTTTTTCCAGATTCCCTCCTGAAAATAACAGATTTTTCTTTCCCCACCCCTACATGGTTTTTTCAACATTTCTAGAAATATTACAAGCCAGAATATCTCGGTCCTATTTGGTGACATAATTCAATAATCAGATATTAAAGTACAGGTTTTAAGCAGTATAAGGCTGCCGGTCTCTTTTATCCAATTCCTTCCCAAAGTTTTGAGATCCATCTGAGAGAACAAATAGTTCTTTGAGGTCATAATTTGGTTAATGAACTGGGAGATACTTTATAGTCACAAATAAAAGAGATTTCCAGGAAGGAACAACCATGAAACACACTGGAAAAAAAGGTCAAAATCCTTTGTTCTCTTTGACATTTATTTATTTTGTTCCCCTTGGGGGTATAACAGGTTGTCCTGCTAAGAACTAGGTTACACAGGCAACACGAATTGCTGACTAAGATCTACACTTGTTAGGCAGAGCTTCCTTCAAATTGTATTTAAAGGAGCCGTTGGTGGCGCAGTGGTTAGAATGGGGTATTGCAGGCTAATTCCGCCGACTGTTAGCAATTTGATCCTGTTTGGCTCAAGGCTGACACAGCCTTCCATCCTTCCGAGGTCGGTAAAATGAGGACCCAGATTGTTGGGGACAACATGCTGACTTTATAAACTGCTTAGAGAGGGCTGTAAAGCACTGAGAAGTGGTATATAATTCTAAGTGCTATTGCTACTCCCTCCCTCCCCTCCCTCCCTCCCTCCCTCCCTCCCGGTGGCGCAGTGATTAGAATGCAGTATTGCAGGCCGTATCTACCCACAGCTAGGAGTTCGATCCACACCAGGCTCAAGGTTGACTAAGCCTTCCATCCTTCCGAGGTCATTAAAATGAGGACCCAGATTGTTGGGGACAAACATACTGACTCTATAAACTGCTTAGAGAGGGCTGTAAAGCACCAAGAAGCGGTATATAAGTTTAAGTGCTATTGCTATCTAAGCCGTGGTGGCAGAGTGGCTAGAATGTGGTATTGCAGGCAAACTCTGCGGACTGCCAGCAGTTCAATTCTGACCGCCTCAAGGTTGACTCAGCCTTCCGTCCTTCCAAGGTCGGTAAAATGAGGACCCAAATTGTTGGGGGCAATAGGCTGACTCTGTAAACCGCTTAGAGAGGGCTGTAAAAGCACTGTGAAGCAGTATATAAGTTTAAGTGCTATTGCTATCTAAGCCGTGGTGGCACAGTGGCTAGAATGCGGTATTGCAGGCAAACTCTGCGGACTGCCAGCAGTTCAATTCTGACTGCCTCAAGGTTGACTCAGCCTTCCGTCCTTCCAAGGTCGGTAAAATGAGGACCCAAATGGTTGGGGGCAATAGGCTGACTCTGTAAACCCCTTAGAGGGGGCTGTAAAAGCAATGTGAAGCGGTATATAAGTCTAAGTGCTATTGCTATGTTCTTCACAAAGCAACTGGCAAGCAGAGCGATAGCCTGAGGTTGAAGGATACAGGTATTTACTGCCATTACAGCCTCTATTTACAACCATTCATTTAGTGACCGTTCAAAGTTACAACAGCACCGAAAAAGTGACTTATAACCATTTTTTTACGCTTACGACCATTGCAGCATCCCCCTGGTTACATGATCAAAATTCAGACTCTTGGCAACTGACTCATATTTATGACGGTTACAGTGTTCCAGGGGTCACGTGATCCCCCTTTTGCGACCTTCTGACAAGCCAGATTCACTTCACAACCATGTTACTAACTAACTTAACAACTGTAGTGATTCACTTAACAACTGTGGCAAGAACGGTCGTAATATTGAGCAAAATCCACTAAACAACTGTCTCGCTTAGCAGCAGAAATGTTGGTCTCAATTGTGGTCGTAAGTTGAGGACAACCTGTATATCCTTGTACTATTACGGAGGAAAGTCAGGTTCCGGAAATCGAAACAAAACAATTTTTGGTTTTAACTGGCAGGAATAAGCCAGGTTCCTGAACCTGGATAAATCGTCACACTACTGTTTCGCAACCAGAAGAATAAGCCAACTTAATTATTGCTGAACAAATCCTGCTTTTTGGGGGGAATGTGAGTTTTCTGTGCAATCTAATGGGGTGGGAAGTATTATGTAGTTGAGACTTCCCTGTGTATTAAGTTGAAAGTCCCTTATCTGGAAATTGTATCTTGCAATCCACAGGCAATTTGAAGAAAATAATAATAACTTCAGCAAAAATATTTTGCAACGTATAAAGCATATCTAGCTGTTGAAATCCTTGAACCTTTTTTTTCTGTTCAGTGTATTGTTAATTAACCGACTGGTTGTCCGTTCAATATTCCTGTTTTAGATGATTGTGTATTATTGCACTCCCCAGGATTGGATACAAATAAAATTTGTAAATAAAATAGAAGCTTCCTTTAATAATGCCTGCATTTGACGTTACTTCGCCCCCCCTCCCCCAATGTAACAGTTTACCATTTTAATTAATATTCACATATTCCTTAGATTTCATTTTGGCGATTTGTAAAACTCAGGAATGCTTTAAAAAAATTATCTGTCCTGTACAATTTCAAATTACTATTTTTATTTTGACAGCAGTCCTACAAATATTTTTGCGGAAGTAAATCTCATTTATTTTGCACTAGCGCTGATGATGTTACCTAGTTGGGTAATGAAACGTCTGCAAGAAAACAAGCAAGCCCAGAGAGCCCCAAGTACCCTTCATAGTCGTCGTCCTCCTCTTCCTCCTCCTCCTCCTCCTCCTCCTCCTCCTCCTCCTCCTCCTCCTCCTCCTCCTCCTCCTCCTCCTCCATCATCATCCTATAAACCCTACTCCCTTCTAGCACAGATGATGTTACCTAGTTGGGAAATGAAACGTCTGCAAGAAAACAAGCAAGCTCAGAGAGCACCAACGACCCCTCGTGTCAACCCCGAGCTACAAATATTCTCCTTTATTAGTAAATCTCATTTAATTTGTGCAAAATGAAGTGAAGCTGTAGAGAAGTGATATTATTGTTGGGTTTGCTTGATGGTCTCTCTCTCTCTCTCTCTCTCTCTCTCTCTCTCTCTCTCTCTCTCTCTCTCTCTCTCTCTCTCTCTCTCTCCCTCCCTCCCTCCCTCCCCCCTCTCCCACCCTCCCCCCTCCCTCTCTCTCTCTCTCTCTCTCTCTCTCTCTCTCTCTCTCTCTCTCTCTCTCTCTCTCTCTCTCTCTCTCTCTCCCCAGGTGATTTCATTTGCTTTAGAAGCAACACATCTTGTAGTTTTAGCATGTGGGAACTGGAAGCAAGAGGTGAGGGCTTGCACCTAATAAAATTATTTAGGAATTACTCAGAGGATAGGTTTTGTTGCTGCCTGCCCTAATTGCATATTTTGTTCCTCCGGGTCAATTCGAGTTGTTTAATGTGTTGTTGGCTCATGAGTGTGATTCGTCTTTTGCGGCTTTCGGTTTTGAACACACCTTTGCGAAATAGCATGACATATGATCTGAAATATGTGGTTTAGGTTCTCCCAACTTGTCCTAGTTTGGGGCAGGAAGAGATGGACTTTCTCTAACATCTTGCTATGGCGTTAAAATACAGTGAGATGTTTTCAACTTCCTAATTAATTACTTAATTACCCTCACCACTTTTCTTTATTTTTAACGCAGGTTTTATATTAATAACTTTCTAAATGATGACAGAGATAGTGTGTGTGCACCGTTGTGGTGTACTAGTTAAGGTGCTGGCCTAGAAACCAGGAGACTGTGAGTTCTAGTCCCGCCTTAGGCACAAAAGATGGAGGGGTGACATTGGGCCAATCACCAGGGGATTGTGAGTTCTAGTCCCGCCTTAGGCACAAAAGACGGGTGACTTTGGGCCAATCACCAGGAGACTGTGAATTCTAGTCCCGCCTTAGTCACAATACATAGGGGTGACATTGGGCCAATCACCAGGAGACTGTGAGTTCTAGTCCCGCCTTAGGCACAAGAGACAGGGGTGACTTTGGGCCAATCACCAGGAGATTGTGAGTTCTTGTCCCTCCTTAGGCACAAGAGACAGGGGTGACTTTGGGCCAATCACCAGGAGACGGTGAATTCTAGTTCCGCCTTAGGCACAAAAGACAGAAGTGACTTTGGGCCAATCACCAGGAGACTGTGAGTTCTAGTCCCTCCTTAGGCACAAGAGACAGGGATGACTTTGGGCCAATCACCAGGAGGCTGTGAGTTCTAGTCCCGTATTAGTCATGAAAGCCAACTGACTGATTTGGGGCCAATCACCAGGAGACTATGAGTTGTAGTTCCACCTTAGCCATGAAAGCCAGCTTGGTGACATTGGGCCAGTAATTCTCTCTCAGTCTAATCCACCTCACAGGGCTGTTGTTGTGGGGGAAATAGAGGCAAGAAGGAGTATTTTGTATGTTTGCCACGTTCCTTATAAAGTAATAAAGGCGGCATAAACATCTAAAACAGGGGTGGCCAAACTATGGTTCTTTGAGGACCTGTGGACTTCAACTCCCAGAATTCCTGAGCCAGCAATGCATGCATGGCTAGCTCAAGAATTCTGGGATTTGAAGTCCACAGGTCCTCAAAGAACCATAGTTTGGCCACCCCTGATCTAAAATCTTAATAAATGAGTAGATAGATACACATACTCATACACACTCACTGGGTGATTGCGTTTCTCATTCTGCCTGGAATTTCTGCTTCTGTACACATAATGCAGAATAGTCTTTCTTACTTAATGTGCCAAGCCCTTGCTTAGGCAGGAAATGTTATACCCTTTCAGACAAACGATTGTCCAATCTCTTCTTAAAAACCTCCAGTGTTGGGAGCATCCATAACTTCTGGTGGCAAGCTGTTTCACTCCGCCAGCTGCATTGGTTGCCCATTGGTCTCCGGGTGCAATTCAAGGTGTTGATCATCATCTTTAAAGCCCTACATGGCTTAGGACCAGGTTATCTCCGGGACCGCATCCTACCTCATACATCCCTATGACCAGTTAGGTCCCACAGAGTCGGTCTCCTCCAGGTCCCTTCAACCAAACAATGTCGGTTGGCGGGTCCTAGAGGGAGAGCCTTCTCTGTGGGGGCTCCGGCTTTCTGGAAACAACTCCCCCCAGAGATCCGAATCATTCCCACCTTGCTGGCCTTCCGGAAAGCCATTAAGACATGGCTCTTCCTGCAGGCGGGGTGATTGAGACCGGCGAATATCTTGGTCTTCCCCCATGTATGTATTGCTTGTGTTGTTTTTATTCTTTTAATTGCTATTTTATTGTTGTTTTTTTATATTGCATTATAGCTGTTCTTGTACATGTTGTACGCCTCCCTGAGTCCCCAGGGAGTAGGGCGGCATATAAGAACAAATAAATAGATAGATAGATAGATAGATAGATAGATAGATAGATAGATAGATAGATAGATAGATAGATAGATAGATAGATAGATAGATAGATAGATAGATAGATAGATAATAGTTCTCACGGCCAGGAAATTTCTCCTTAGTTCTAGGTTGCTTCTCTCCTTGATTAGTTTCCATCTTTTGTTTCTTGTCCTGCCTTCTGGTGCTTTGGAGAATAGGTTGACTCCCTCTTCTTTGTGGAAACCCCTGAGATATTGGAAGGCTGCTATCATGTCACCCCTTTTCATTAAATAAGACAGACCCAGTTCCTGCAACCGTTCTTCATATATTTTAGCCTCCACTCCCCTAATCATCTTTGTAGCTCTTTCTTGCTCTCTTTCTAGAGTCTCCACATCTTTTTTACATCGTGGCGACCAAAACTGGATGCAGTATTCCAAGTGTGATCTTACCCAGATATAGTATAAATAAAGTATCTGGGTTATTTACATTGCGCTGTATTATTTTGACATGAAGAGTTTTGTATGTTACTGCAATTTTATTTGCAACAACATGGCAATTAACACTCAGCTTATTTTCAGCAAGAGGACGACGATACCAGATATTTCAGGAAAAAAAATCTTGGTTTTGTGTTAGTATGTGTTTGCAGCAAACTAAATGGATGTGTATTTAAAATAAACTTGATTTATTTTTTTAGCTTCCAAATGTCACCTTAAGGAGAACCTTCATTTTAGAGGCTTTCTTAAGTAAGTTTTTTCCGGCTGAAAGAAAGATTTAGAGCCAACGTTTCATTTACTGTACCTAAAGTTGTCACTGGCACTTGGTGATATGAATAGACATCTAAGCCAGTTGCCATAGTAACGCTGCATCATAGTAGAAAATGTAAGTTCCATTTTTTTATTTTGATACTGCTCTTTTTTTTTTGTGCAGAGAGGAAGAAAGGGAAAAAAAATTGAGTTTTTTTGTTTTTTGCTCAAAATCTAAGACATGGTTTTGGAGTTGAAAGATAAATTCATGTGGTCAATTACAGGTAGTCCTCGCCTTACGATGACAATTGATCCCACATGTTTTGTTGCTAAGCCAGACAGTCGTTAAGTGGATTTTTGTCCCGTTTTACGACCTTTCTCTTGCCACTGTGGTTAAGTGAATCATTGCGGTTATTAAGTTAGCATTGTGAAGTGAATCAGTGAATTCCCCACTGATTTTGGTCTCAGAAAGTGACCGTGTGAGCCCGGGACACGGCAACCGTCGTAATTACGAGTCGGTTGCCAAGCGTTTTGATCACATAACCACGGGGACGCTGCATCGGTCGTAAGTGTGAGAAATGGTCCTAAGTCACGTTTTTCAGTGCCGTTGCAACTTGGAACGGTCACTAAATGAACTCTTGTAAGGGCTCCCTATAGATTAAGCAAAACAAGTAAAAGCTATGCCTATTTGAGCTATCTGCCAGGTCGCTGCAGTGGTGAGTTTTTATAACCAGTTTTCTGCTAAAATGCATGGAGCAAAGGTTTTTCATCTAATAATTCATAGATGACGAGGTTTTGTGAATGGCCTTCACTGATGACTTGGTTGCTTATCCTAAGGCTGTGTCCTCTTCTTTGCTGGTCCGCTTTAGCCGTCAGATTCTGGTTTTCATAGATGGATATTGTTACTTATAGTTTCCGTTGTATGAGCCCTTTTCATACTCGAGCAAGAGGCTAATGGAGGATGAGAAAAGGTGAGCTTCGTGAAGAAAGGGCTGACATGCAGCCGCTTCGGAAGAAGGGCATTATTGGGACAAAATATGATTTATGATTTATCTCTTTGTTGTTTGTATTTACACTGAGAGGTTATGCACCGGAGACAAATTCTTTATATGCCCAATCACACAATAAAAAACCTGTTCTGTTCTGTTCTATGCCATGCCATATTCCATTCCATTCTCCTATTCATTCTCCTCTCCTCTCCTCTCCTCTCCTCTCCTCTCCTCTCCTCTCCTCTTCCACTCCACTCCTCTTCCACTCCACTCCACTCCACTCCACTCCACTCCACTCCACTCTCCATTCTTCATTCTTCATTCTTCATTCTCCATTCTCTTCCTGGTTCTATATTCTATATTATTCTACATTCTATATTATTCTATATCATTGATGGCGAACCTATGGCACGCGTGCCACAGGTGGGACGCAGAGCCATATCTGAGGGCACGCGAGGCATTGCCCTATGTCAGCTCCAGCGCGCATGCGTGTGCTGGCCAGCTGATTTTCGGCCCCTTTTTTTCGGCCGTTTTCGCTCTCCCCAGGCTTCAGGAAACGGCAAAAAACGGCCCAACGGCCCAACCAGAAGTTAGTTTCCGAACTTCTGGTTGGGCCGTTTGGCTGTTTTTCGCCCTCCCCAGGTTTCAGGAGGCTTTCCTGAACCCTGGGGACGGCAAAAAACGGCCCAACGGGCCTACCGGAAATCCGGAGGCTTCAGTGAGGCCTGTGCGCATGTGCGGAGGGACAGCGCATGGGGGGGGGTTATTTGCTGCTTTGCTTAGCAGCCGCTTTACCTAACAACCAAGTTGCCTGTCCCAGTTGTGCTTGCTAAGCGAGGGCTGTCTGTGTCACTTTTTAATAGTAGTTGGTCTCTCATCATGTTTATTGTTTACTATTGTTAGACGAGCAGGCACAAAAACAGCCGGGGAAGTGATTGAAGCCTGGGAAACAGGCCACCAGCCTATCAAGTACTTAGGAGGTGAGGGCTTAGCAGCACAAGCCAACAACTTCAAAGCCAGCCATCAACACACCCCAATCAACATCTAAAAAAGGCACACACAACTATAAATACCGCACACAGAACAGCACACACACTGGTGAGAGAGAAGTTCCCTGAGGATGGGCTCCGGCACAAGTCCAAAAGTTCAGAAGATAAAACCTCTGGTCCCGGTGTCAGAGAGCTTGGATCCTGAAGCAGGGGTGAAATCCAGCAGGTTCTGACAGGTTCTGGAGAACCGGTAGCGGAAATTTTGAGTAGTTCGGAGAACCGGCAAATGCCACCTCTGTCTGGCCCCAGAGTGGGGAGGGAATGGAGATTTTGCAGTATCCTTCCCCTGCTACGGCCACCAAGCCACACCACGCCACGCCCACCAAGCCATGCCCACAGATCCGGTAGTAAAAATTTGGATTTCACCACTGGTTTATACTGACCAGGTCAGGAACAGAGCTAGTGGGTTTCCCCCATCTTTTAATCTGATTTTATATATGTATTTTAAATCCTACGTATCAACCCGCTGCTGTTTTCTTTTTTTTTAATTCTTGCCGTGTTCCATAACATTTTCAGATTCATTTCTGCAGCCCACGCGGAATCAATTATCCTCTTTCGTAAAGAATGTTTGCATGAAAAGCCAAGAGAAGTCTAAGGTCTTGGAAATTTGCTCAAGCATTGTAGCTTCTGAATATACACATATTCATAGTTAGTTAGTTTACTTTATTGATTAGCCCTTGGGCCATATCCAAGTGCAGAGTTCCAGACACAAATTATTAGTAAAATCTGATAAAATACGATTTAAAATGGAATTGGATAAAATACGATTTAAAATGAAATGGCAATAAAATACGATTTAAAATGAAATGGGAATAAAATATAGTTTAAAATGAAATTGCAATAAAATACAATAATTTAATATGTAGAGAAATAAAATGTGATCAAATTATATTTCGGTATCACCCCTACAATCTACCCCAGGGGTGTCAAACTCAAGGCCTGCAGGCCGGATCCGGCCCGCAGGGTGCTTAGATCTGGCCCGCGGGTCCGCCCTGGAAACAGTGAAGGACCGGCCCATGGTGCCTCTGCCAGTGAAAATGGAGCTCAGGAGGGCCACACGCGGCCTTCCTGGGCTCTGTTTTTGGCCGCGACGGCCTCCTGCAGCCCTCTAACAGTGAAAACGGAGCTTGGGAGGGGGCTCCATTTTCACTGGCAGAGGTCTGCAGGAGGCCATCATGGCCGAAAACAGAGCCTCAATGAGTGACATTGAGCTGGCCACGCCCACCCTGGCCACACATACACCGGCCCCCTGAGGTCAAACACAACCCTGATGCGGCCCTCAATGAAATCAGATTTGACATCCCTGATCTACCGCCAATCAGTCCCACATATGCCGATCTCAACCGAACCATTTTGCTTAAGTACTGTGCTGTGTTAAATGTTATTTTCGGATTCTGGCTGCACATAAGGGAAGTTGTTTTGATATGGGGATCCCAATGGGTCATTCATTTGGTATAGAGACCGAGGTACCTGTCCCTCACCCTCTTATACAGCCAACTGCCAAATAGGATGTGAGCCATATATACATATATTTCCTTTGTAGGCCAGAGCCTCAGCAAAAAGTTCCCTCTGCACCGCCGCCACCGCCGCCGCCTCCTCCACCACCGTTGCCAGAACCGACGCCGCCAGAACCAGAGGAAGAAATTCTGGGATCCGATGATGAAGAGCAAGAAGACCCTGCAGATTATTGCAAAGGTTAGTTGGTGCAAATAAAGAGATTAATTTTGGAACCGGATGCTTGAATGCCTGCGGAGAGTCTCAATCATCCAGGTCATGGTTATCCCAAATCAGGACAGCATTCAGAGAACCTGTTGTGACCCAGCTCCCCAAACACGACAGACCCTCTGTAGTTGAAGCAATGAGTCCTTTATTAGGAGCGACAGCAGCCCCGGGAAAAAGTTTCTCTCTCACAGCAGGCTAATAAGTCTGTCTGGCAGGGGAGATGAATAGTTGTCTGCCACATCTATTCATCTCCCCCCCCCCCCGCCTTTTATCCCCAGAGCTAGAGTGGGGCTTCACTAGCAGCGGTGACTCTTCCGTCCCAAGGACCGGCCCATCAATTTCCACTGCTCTCCTCTCCTCTGCCTTCTGTGCATCCGTGCGTCAGGCACTGGACCCAGCTGTTCCTCCTCTTCCTCATCAGCCACCTCCAGACCTGGGGGCTGTTGACTCTCCATCTGAGGGCTGATGGACGGCCCAGGCTCCACCTCTGTCTCTCTCTCTGACAGCTCCATTCCCTCTTCCCTCTCAGAGTGGGCTGCTGGGGGTTCGCAAGGGTTCGGGAGAGCCTCTAGCTAAGATTCTGTGCAGTTCGGAGAACCCCCAAATCCCACTCCTGCTGGCCCTGCCTACCCTTCCCCTCCCCTCCCAGGAGTCCCCACGCGACCCGTTTTGGATGCAGGTAAGTGCAGGGCGCTCGCAGAGGCTCTGGGAGGGTGAAAAACGGGCCTACCGGAAGTTCGGGAAGGCCGGAAACGAGCCTGTTTCTGGTCTCCAGAGGGCCTCCGGAGCCTGGGGAGGCCGTTTTCTCCCTCCCAGAGTCTGAAGGAAAACCTCCGGAGCTCCAGGAGGGCAACCCCCCCTGTGGTTGAGGAGGCCGACTAGGCCACGCCCACCATGGCCATGCCCACCCAGCAACCGGGCAGAGAACCCCTTGCCAAAATTTTTGAAGCCCACTCCTGCAGAGCTCCCAGGTTGCCCTGATGCTGACCCTGACTCCCACGCCTCCTCCTCCTCTGATTCGGCTGCTGGAGGGGCCAACGGCCGACGGGCCACAACAGATCCCATCTGTATTTGAAATATCTGTAATTCTTGGTTGTTTTTCTCCTTGAAAACCAGTCAGAACTGAAGAAACCTCTTGGATGAGAAGCAAAATGTTCAAGGAAAAAATCCCCAAGAAAGTACTGATTTGTTGCCTTTTGGAAAAGCCATCTTTGGGACAACTCTGTCAGGCAGTGATTTTATATTGCCTGTTACATGTATATGCAGGGGAGATGCATCCCTATCAAATATAATGGTTTATTCCTGAGCACGTGATTAATATGTTCCTAGTACGCATGTGTACATTCCTTTCTTTGTTCCTTCCTTCTTCTTCAGCTTCTGTAAGGAGCAAGACCTGCTTTATAGCCAAGATGTGATTTATTTGTTTTTGTACCGAAATAAATATTTTCTACTTTAGTATTTTAAACTGCGGTTTCTTTTTATAATGTCAGAGTTCCAGGGAAAAGATCTATTTCGCCTCTGATGAGAGTAATTCTTATCTAACAAACTCAGTGCTTAACTCAGTGCTTCCATCATTTGAAACTAAAAATCCTGAAGTTCTTCCCAATCCCTGTTTTTTTTAAAGCCTTGTTAATTAAATAAAAAGAGCCTCAATTACTGGTAATTATTTATCCTTTAATTCTAGACTGTGGAAAATACAAGCAAGAGTTTAAAAAGGTTTAAGTAATTTAACATTTTTTAAAAAAATTGTCATTCTGTAGACAGTGGCTGAACTATTTTCTGTTATCAGTTTAATCTTTCTCCACCAAATTCCCATTAGTTTGCAGTTGTTGGGGCACTAAGGAGAAAGAATAGAATCTTCTTGTTGATTATAGTGTTTATAGGTAGTCCTCGACTTACGACCACAATTGAGCCCAGAATTTCTGTCGGCAAGTGAGACATTTGTTGAGTGAATTTTGCCCCATTTTACTACCTTTCTTGCTACAGTTGTTAAGTGAATCAGTGCAGTTGTTAAGTTAGTAACATGATTGTTAAATGAATCTGGCTTTCCCATGGACTCTGCTTGTCAGAAGATCGCAAAAGGGGATCACAACCGTCGTAAATATGAGTCAGGTGCCAAGGGCCTGAATTTTGATCATGTGGCTGTGGGGATGCCTCAGTGGTTGTAAGTGTGAAAAACGGCCATAAGTTGCTTTGTTGTAAGTGCTGTTCTAACTTCGAACGGTCACTAAATGAAAAGTTGTAAGTCCAGGACTTGGGGCATTCCATTTGTTAATTTCCTTCTTTGACATAACTTATCATTAATATTTTAAACTTTATTTATTTTATTAAATGCTGTCCACTCTATGACTGACTGGTATACCAGGAAAAGCACCTGGACAAATTAACCTCCTATTTGGTGATCTCTAGTAACTGGAATATGTAAATAATTTTATATATACCGTGAAAACCTCTGATAGCATTTCCAAAATCAAATGAGAAAAGAACTGTTAGCAGGATTCTGACGTATCACCAATTTTATGCGAAGCCATTTCCTTAATTTCCTTGCTTTCCTATTTCTCCTTTCTCTTGTTAACTTCTGAATAATTATTCTAGGATAATTATTCTAGGATAATTTTCTTACTCTACGATCAGGAAACCACTTGAAAATTATCTGATGGGCCACTGAGGCAGGAATTACTTTAAAGTCATTATAACTTCAGTTTATGTGCCGTCTTCTCGCTTTTCCTTGTATACGTGACTTAATAGTGTGCTTTATTGTGTGTCTTGGCACTGAAACCAACAATCTCTTTAACCTAGCAATTGGAAGACAGAAAAGGAAGCAGGAATGGTTGAAATTCATTATGGCATTATGGTTGAGATAGCATATAGCAGTGATGGCGAACCTTTTTTGGCTCGGGTGCCAAAAGGGTGCGCGCACGTGCCCACACCCATAGTGCAATGCCCTCCCCCGCGCATGCGCACAACCCCCCACGCTGCCCCTCCGCGCATGTGCACAGGCCTCACTGAAGCTTCCGGACATCCAGTAGGCCCGTTGGGCCATTTTTCACCATCCCCAGGGTTCAGGAAAGCCTCCTGAAGCCTGGGGAGAGCGAAAAATGGCCAACGGGCCAAACGGAAGTTTGGAAACTAACTTCCCATTGGGCCGTTGGGCCGTTTTTCACCGTCCCCAGGCTTCAGGACGCTTTCCTGAACCATGGGGAGAGCGAAAACGGCCGAAAAGAAGGCTGAAAATCAGCTGGCCAGTACCCGCATGCGCCCTGGAGCTGACATAGGGCAACGCCTCGCGTACCTTCAGATATGGCTCCGCGTGCCACCTGTGGCATGCGTGCCATAGGTTCACCATCACTGGCATATAGTCTACTTATATAATGGTACCTTGGTACTCAACTGCTTTGAAATTCATTGAATTGGTACTCAGTGCATTTTGACGCGAAAATTTTGTCCCGCTACTCATCGTTTGTTTGGTACACAACGCACAAGCTAGAACTTGTCGGTACCTCACTACATTATTCCTTCTGGGAAAAATTTGTTTGGTACACATCGTTTTTCGTACTCATCGCATCCCACAAAATCAATGTACTATGAGTACCAAGGTACCACTGTACATACTTTAATTATTTTTCAGCAATAGCATTATTGTGTTCATGCGCGTATAGTATCTGATCCCAGTTTTGGATTACAGGATTTCAGCTCCTTGGTGACACTGATTCGTTGAATGATTTTTAATAGGTGTGTGACGAGTATTTAGAAAAAGGAGCAATTCTAAGAACTGTCATTTGATTAATCCTAGTGAAGGGCAGTTTGAAGAAACTTGGCAAGCAATCCTCAGTTCCTGCTTTCTCTTGCTTTCTAAAATAAATGGGGAAAGAGGAAGCAATGTTTTTATTGTGTTCAGCCCAGAGTCATTCTGTGAGTCAAATTTGAATGAATGAATGAATGAATGGCATTTAGCAATAGCACACTTAGACTTATATACCGCTTCATAGTGCTTTACAGCCCTCTCTAAGCAGTTTACAGAGTCAGCATATTGCCCCCAACAATCTGGATCCTCATTTTACCCACCTCAGAAGGATGGAAGGCTGTGTCAACCTTGAGCCAAACAGGATCGAACCGCTGACAGTCGGCGGAATTATCCTGCAATACCGCATTCTAACCACTGCGCCACCAACGGCTCCTTTAAATACAATTTAAAGGAAGCTCTGCCTAATGAGTGTAGATCTCAGTCAGCAATTCATGTTGCCTGTGTAACCTAATTCTTAGCACGACAACCTGTTATAGCAATAGCAATAACACTTATACACCGCTTCATAGTGCTTTTACAGCCCTCTCTAAGCGGTTTACAGAGTCAGCATATTGCCCCCAACAATCTGGGTCCTCATTTTACCGACCTCAGAAGGATGGAAGGCTGAGTCAACCTTGAGCCGGTGAGATTTGAACTGCTGGCAGTCAGCAGAGTTAGCCTGCAATACTGCATTCCAACCACTACTCCACCATGGCTCTTGGATGGATGGATGGATGGGTGGGTGGGTGGGTGGGTGGATGGATGGATGGATGGATGGATGAATGAACAAATGAGGGGTCCTTGGTGCTCTCTGAGCTTGGTGGTTTTCTTGCTGACTTTTCATTATCAAACTAGACTAGCCACTAGAATATAAATGGAGAGCAAAGCCCACTCCTTACTAGCACTGATGATGTTACCTAGTTTGGGTCATGAAACGCCTGCAAGAAAACCACCAAGCTCAGAGAGCACCAAGGAGCCCACGGTTCAACCCTGAGCTACAAATAGTCTCCTTTATCGGTAAATAAATAAATAAACAGCCGTCCAGATGTGCCCACTGGACCAGAACGGTTGGAAACGCCAGTAGAGTTTGTGGGCCACAGGTGCAAGTAGATTTGTGTGTGTGTGTGTGTGTGTGTGTGTGTGCTTGGTGGACTAGACTTTTGCTTTTTCTTTAGCTCTTTTTTTACTCTAGAGATGTCTCCCATTCATCGAGTTAACAAAAGCAAGAATTTCGTTCATTTGCCAGCTTAAAATAACAGCACATTCAGGAGGTGCTTTGAAAAGAACCATCTCTGCATCTCTTGCTTCTTTCCTTTCAAAGCCAGTCAGTCATTATGTGAAACATTTCATTCTTGGCTTTGTGGCCCTCCGTTACAAAACAGCTCTTTTTAAAAGGGCAATAGAATTTATACTGAGGGTCACAGATTAATCATTTCTTAACATTTATTTTTTATTTTTTTGCCATTCAGAATATGGACTCGTTAAATGTTAAAATGATGTTGGCTGGTTTTATTTTTTTAATCACCGCTCAGTTGACATTATGTAAGAACAGTGTGCGTCAAAATTCTATATAAATATACAGAAAGAGTCATATTAGTGGGTGAAGATTTTTAAAAATGGTTGTGCTGGTAAAATGATAACGGCCAGCCATGTTTACTTATTTATTTAAATAGGTTTTTCAGAGACCGTATTTGCTATTACTGCTGTTATCCTTGTGATCTTCTCATCCTTCCCTTCTCCTTATCTTTCTCCTCTTTCCTACTACTACGTTCACCTATTGGTATATTATGATTTGTCAATTGTATGATTTATGATTGTATCTTATGATTACGGCCATGATTTATCACTTATTGCTTGTATGTACACTGAGAGCTTATGCACCGGAGACAAATTCCTTGTGTGTCCAATTACATTTGGCGAATATAATTTGTTCTGTTCTGTTCCATTCCGTTCCATTCTGTTCTCCTGTCCTGTCCTGTCTCGCCCTGCCCCGCCCCGTCCTGCTCTACCCTATCTACCCTATTCTATATTCTTTCCATTCTTCTATTCCATTCCATTCCATTCCATATTTCCCTTCCCTTTCCCCTCCTTTCCTTTCCCCTCCTTTCCTTTCCCCTCCTTTTCCTTTCCTTTCCTTTCCTTTCCTTTCCTTTCCTTTCCTTTCCTTTCCTTTCCTTTCCTTTCCTTTCCTTCCTTTCCTTTCCTTTCCTTTTTTTTCTTTCCCTTCCCTTCCCTTCCCTTCCCTTTCCTTCCCTTCCCCCTCCTTTCCTTTCCCCTCCTTTTCCTTTCCTTTCCTTTCCTTTCCTTTCCTTTCCTTTCCTTTCCTTTCCTTTCCTTCCTTTCCTTTCCTTTCCTTTCCTTTCCTTTCCTTTCCTTTCCTTTCCTTTCCTTTCCTTTCCTTTCCTTTTTTTTCTTTCCCTTCCCTTCCCTTCCCTTCCCTTTCCTTCCCTTCCCCCTCCTTTCCTTTCCCCTCCTTTTCCTTTCCTTTCCTTTCCTTTCCTTTCCTTTCCTTTTTTTTCTTTTCCTTCCCTTCCCTTCCCTTCCCTTCCCTTTCCTTCCCTTCCCCCTCCTTTCCTTTCCTTCCCTTCCCTTTCCTTTCCTTCCCTTCCCTTCCCTTCCCCCTCCTTTCCCTTTCCTTTCCTTTCCTTTCCTTTCCTTTCCTTTCCATTCCATTCCATTCCATTCCATTCCATTCCATTCCATTCTCTTGCATTTTGATTGCTGATACTAAATCAGTATCTCCAAATGTCAACACTCATTTTTGTGCAGTTATCGGTCTTCATGTTTTGCCTTGCATATATATTAATCCTCCTTGACAGGCAGATTGAAACTGCTCTACCCAGATAAATTTTGGACAGATCCTTCCTTCCTCCCTCCCTCCCTTGAGGCTTATCTGATAGTCTGTATTGTAAGATGAATTGACAGTTGATGTCACTTAGTGAAGCTTCTCTAACAAAAAAAAAAGAAAAGAACAGAAGAACTAAATACTCTGGATCAGAGGTCTTCAAACTTGGCAACTTTAAGACTTGTGGACTTCAACTCCCAGAATTCTCCAGCCAGCTATGCTAGAATACTGGGAGTTGAATTCCACAAGTCTTAAAGTTGCCAAGTTTGAGGACCTCTGCTCTGGATAATCCCCCAACTTTAAAATGCAGGTTGTTTAGAGATAACGAAGTTTTGAAGACGCATTGCCTAATCATGTAGGCGTTTTTCACGTTTTAATGACTCTTTTCCTTCATACTTTTCCTTTATATCTTTATACTTTGTGACCTCCAGCTTGCTTTTGAAGTAACCGGTTTTCCTTTTTAAAATTACAACAGGAAGTCTTTCGGATTTAGAAAGTAAACTATTCATGACTTTGCTGTAATTATCCAGGTATGTTCTTCAGGGTTGTCACAGTTGTGAGTCTATGCAGGGTGATGCACCCCTATCCTAAATATGATGGTACTTTCCAATACAGGCAGAACACGTGATATGATGTTCTGCGCATGTCTACATTCCTAATCTACCATTAATCACTTCTGCCTTGGCTCCTGACCTGAACGGTCGTGTTAATTAGCAAAGATGTAGATTTATTGTTTTATATTGTTTTGTACTGAAATAAATATTTTCTATTAGACATTTAATCTCGGTTTTATTTCTAAATGATTGAATTCCAAGTAAAAGATCCAGCTCTCGCCTCTATGAGATATTCTTCCCTTAACATGGTAGCAATCGGACGGCTCGAACTTTATCTCAACTTAACATGAGAATTTAGATCAGGGATGAGCAAGTTACGGGCTCCCCGTTATTCTTGATCTCCCCAAATCCCTCATCCATTGGCTATGTTGGAGAGCCTTCTTGTTATTAAATTCCAATGACATTTGAAGGATCAAGA
The DNA here is from genome assembly GCA_023053685.1 of Diadophis punctatus similis. Taxonomy (NCBI): domain Eukaryota; kingdom Metazoa; phylum Chordata; class Lepidosauria; order Squamata; family Dipsadidae; genus Diadophis; species Diadophis punctatus. The sequence goes on along the minus strand of JALIGW010000004.1, from coordinate 80,545,488 downwards.
TTATCTATCCCAATCGAGAGCATTTTCAATTTCTGAGGACTTCGATACCGGCAAAAATGTTGGTAACTGAAATTTGGCAAATCGATGAAATTTTATGGGGTGCGTTTTGAAATAAACCAAAGGCTCAGGTGGGTGTCTCAATTTTGCAGTAGTTGGAAATTCTGAATCCTAGAAACATGGTTTTGTATTAGGAGCTGCATTTACTTGAGTTGGTATACAAGGGAAACACAACTGTGGAACGCATTTGTGAGGGCCTGTTGGGTAATCTTTAGTACCGTATTTTTCGGAGTATAAGACGCAACTTTTTGCCCCCAAAAGAGGGCGGAAATGTCGGTGCGTCTTATACACCGAATACAGCCATTTTTGGCCTCCCGAAGCCCCACCCAAGCGTTCCATTTTTGTGAAAAATGGACCCCTTTATTTTTGCAAAAATGGGGTGCGCAGAGGGTTTGGGAGGCCTGCAGAGTGCTCCTAGGGGCTTGGGGAAGGCAAAAACACCCCCGTTTTTGCGAAAAACGGGCCATTTTTTGCAAAAACTGAGGCATTTTTGCCTTCCCCCAGCCTCTAGGAGCACTCTGCAGGCCTCCCAAATCCTCTGCGTGCCCTGTTTTTTGCAAAAATGGGTGAAAAAGGGTCTGTTTTTGCAAAAAACTGGGTGCACAGAGGGTTTGGGAGGCCTGCAGAATGCTCCTGGGGGCCGGGGAGGAAAAATTTTTTTCTTCCTTACTTACATCTTTGAAATCTTGGTGCATCTTATACACTGGTGCGTCTTATAGTCCGAAAAATACGGTAATACTGTAACTTTGTAGAGGGATTCAGGGATGAAATATTTTCATACACTAAGCTACTGTCTTCTTTGCAGTTATGATATAATGAAGCTTCAGAATATAATTAAATCTTTAAAGTTTGTCCCAGGATATTTTTGGAACAACGAATTAAATCTAGCAAAGCAATTTTAGGAACGTTTTCTCAGAATTGTTCCATTACAGTCAGCGATGGCTTACAGTTGCAATTCTGCAGGTAGCTGGCGATATTAAGATCCTTTCCTGCGTACATAAAAGTAAAACACTACAAATGAAATTGCATCGTTAATGATATCCTTTTGTTTTTGAAAAGGTGGCTACCATCCAGTGAAAATTGGAGATCTTTTCAATGGTCGATATCACGTTATCAGAAAATTAGGATGGGGTCATTTCTCTACCGTCTGGCTATGCTGGGACATGCAGTAAGATATGTTCTTTCTATTTGCATCTTATTTTTATCAGATGGATGGATGGATGGATGGATGGATGGATGGATGGATGGATGGAGAGAGGGAGGGATTGAAAGATGGAGAGATTGGATGGATGGAGGGTGGTTGGTTGGTTGGTTGGATGGATGGATGGAGAGAGGGAGGGATTGAGAGATGGAGAGATTGGATGGATGGTGGATGGGTGGTGGGTGGGTGGATGGATTGATGGAGGGTGGGTGGGTGGGTGGATGGATGGATAGAGAGAGGGAGGGAGGGAGGGATTGAGAGATGGAGAGAGGGAGAGATTGGATGGAGGGTGGGTGGGTGGGTGGGTGGATGGACGGACTATCAGACAGACAGACAGATAGACAGATGATTAGATAGGTAGATGATCAGATAGATAGTTAGACAGACAGACAGACAGACAGACAGACAGACAGACAATGATCAGACAGACAGACAGATATGGATGGACGGATGGATGGACAGACAGACAGGATAACCTAACCCACACACAAACAAACACACACACCCCACACATATACAGAGCAATGTATGTATAATGTGTCCTGCGCAACCTGCTGAATGTAGCAATTTATATGTTTACTGCCTAATCAAACATACAATATATTGAAATCTCTTCCCCTAAGAAGTTAATCGGTATAGTATTGAATGAATGTGGTTTAAGAGGAAGTGAATCTGTTTTTACAGAAGTCGGGCCCAGTATGTAATTATACTTCTGATTTGGTTGCTAAAAATATTATCTTAAATCCTATTAGTTAAAGGTCATTATTGAAGACAAAGCTACGGCTGTCCTTTAGCCATCTGAATCATATTGCGGAAATGTTGTTACCATAACGAATGAAGGCAAATGTACCCCACCCTGGATAATGTTGCAGGATCCAATCTGGGTTGGTCACCAGGAATGTAGAGAGAAGTTCCTTAAAGATGGGTTCCAGCATGGGTCCGAAAGCTCGGGTGAATAAATCTCTGGTCCCAGTGACCAATCCAGATTGGGTGTCAACCCTGAAGTGAACCTGGCTGGTGCCATCTTGGAGGCTTCAGGGTTGCCACGCAACAGAGGGAGGGGGGGAATAGTTAGATGGGGTTTTGTAGCCAAAACAATACAGCTTTCCTGTGGGAACCAAGGTCATTCTCACAGGTGGCTGGCCAGAGGAGGAGCGAAATAACCAAGCAACCAACCAGCACCTGGATTGGACAGCATGACCAGTGACTTGGAGGGAAAGAGAAAACTTTTACTTTTAATTAGGTGAAAGCTGCTGGAACTTTTAGACTCGGCTTTCACCAGTCGTGCCAATATGATGTATCCAATAAAACTGTTCTTTGAGGAATTTGCCTGCCTTGGAGTTCTGCTTTCTATGGGTTCATTACTTGGAACCAGGGGTGAAATCTACTTACTTTCCCTACCGGTTTGGAAGTGCGCGTGCCGCGCACGCGTCATCATCACATCCGATTTTTGACCCTCTGCACATGTGCAGAAGGCTTTGCGCATGCGCAGAGGGTTAACCAGGAAGTAACGACATCCGGGCGTGTGGGCAGAGCCTCGCACTGCCACCGCTACAGAGGGTTAAAACCAGGAAGTAACGATGTCCGGGCGGGTGGGCGGAGCCTCGCGCTGCCGCAGCTACCGGTTCACCGAACCGCACGCCGCTGCTGCTACCGGCATGCGCGATCCGGACAGAACCAGCAGGATTTTACCACTGCTTGGAACCCTGACATTGGGTCCTGCATCGTTATCATTTGTAGTGAACCTCTCCTTAGGATCTCTGTTTCTCTATTTCTTCCTTTAAATAGAAAAAAAAATACAGCATTGATAGTTTTTCTTTTTAACTATTATTTTAAAGGGGGAAACGGTTTGTCGCCATGAAAGTTGTCAAAAGCGCTCAACATTATACAGAGACAGCCTTGGATGAAATAAAATTGCTGAAATGTGTAAGTATCTACACAACGTCCCATTCTTTCTAGCAGTGAACTGTGTTTCTACAGATACAGGTAATTTTACGACTCATTTAGGAATAAGGAACACCGTTTTAAAGCTACAAGGCCTTTTCAAACCTGCATTGTCTTTCAAATAAATATTGGTGCTTTTAAAATACAATGCATTTAAAATATAATGTGTTGGTGCGCTTAATTCAAAACGTACATGATGGTTTTTTTTTTGTCTTTGTTTTTAGGTTCGTGAAAGTGATCCTAGCGATCCAAATAAAGACATGGTGGTCCAATTAATTGACGACTTTAAAATTTCCGGCATGAATGGCATACGTATCTTTTCTATCTATTTTTATTATTTATTAATTTATTTATTAGTTGCATTTGTATGCCGCCCACTCCACAGAGACTCTGGGCGGCTCACAACAATAAAAATTCACATGCAACAACAAATATAAAAAAACCCCATTAACAACAGTAGATATTAAAACATTTAAAAATATTAAAAACCACAATTTAAAAACCCATACAATAAATCATTCATGGGGCCAAGAATGATCGGTGTTGTATTAAAATCATTGGCCCCAGGCCTGTCGACAAAGCCATGTTTTTACTGCTTTTCTGAAGGCTGGCAGGGTGGGATCTCGGGGGGGGGGGGTAGTGTATTCCAGAGAGCCGGTGCTGCCACAGAGAAGGCCCTCGTTCGTGGGCCCGCCAGCCGACATTGTTTGGCTGACGGGACCACCAGCAGACCAACTCTGTGGGCTCTAATAGGTCTTAGGGAGGTATGTTGGAGAAGGCAATTGCGGTCTTTTCTTTTCAAACCTGGAAGTTGTTAAGAAGATGTTGGATAACCATTTGTCTGAAGTGGTGTAGGGTTCATCCTCTTCAGAATATTATACTATTGTTAGTGGGTCAGTTGTTTTGAAAATGAATTATTATAGTATGAAATACTAAAGAAACAATGATTTTTTAAAAGTGTAGGGATATTTCAGTTATTCAGATATTTCATCTAGTAGATAAGAAAGTCATATTTATTTTTGAGCACTCCCCCTCAATTGTCTTACGAAGCTCTAAATTGGCGTTTTAATGCTTTTAAAAATATGGCAAATAACTTTTGTAACAATTTGAATATTTTTGGAAATAAGATTTTAAAATTCAGGTTAAGGTTTATACGGGACTTACCTTACAATATTTTCTTAAAATATCGACCATGTAAGTTTTCATGTTCTAAACTAAATGTCCTTAAGTACTGTAAATCAAGTTATATTACCATATACAATATTTATTTTACAATATTTAATTTGTATAATATAATATTTATTTCTGCACACTTGTCTATTTTTATAACTATGGGAATGTGTCTATTTTCATAGTGTCGGCTTTGACAGTCAAACAAACAATACATTGTCACTAAATAAAACCCCAGCTGATTCTATAACGGATCTATGTTACATTATCATTCTAATTACTTATAAGGTGTTGTTGCTAGAGGAACAATTTATGTTCTTTTGACTTATACTAGACTGAAAATTCCTTTTGCTGTTGCCTAAGATGTTGTCATAGAGATGTTTTGCATACATTATGAGGTTTATTTTTTTCTCTCTCTTTTTTATTACAGCGTTTTTATTTAATGAAATTAATTTATGGGTTCTGCTCATATATTTTTTCCTCCTCCTGTTCAATTGTGACTGATTCTCAAGGACTCCCTGGACAAGTCTTTTCAGTTTTCTTGGCAAGGTTTTTCTAAAGGGGTTTGCCATTGCCTCCTTCCTAGGGCTGAGAGAGTGACTGGCTCCGGGCTCACTCAGCTGGTTGTATGCCTAAAACGGGACTAGAACTCAGAGTTTCCTGGTTTCTAGCGTTAAGCCTTAACCCAGAGGTCTTCAAATGTGGCAACTTTAAGACTTGTGGACTTCAATTCCCAGAATTCTCCAGCCAGCATAGAGAATTCTGGGAGTTGAAGTCCACAAATCTTAAAGTTGCCAAGTTTGAAGAGACCCCTGCCTTAACCACTGCACCAAACTGGTTTTCATGCTCATATTTATCAGCCCATAAATGGTCAGCATATTTAATTTTGATGGCTCTAGTCTAGAATTGTGCAGTTCTGTCCTTACTTTATGTAATACAGTAGAACCTCTAGTCACAAACGCTTCTGACCACAACCAAATCGGGTTCCGATAAAAAAAAAGTCACTTTTTTTTTCCACAGCCGATTTCCCCTTTCTGCGTCATTTTTTTTTGTAAGCGCCAAATTTCCAAAATTAGGTTCAGGTCATGACCAAATCGGTTTGCGACCAAAGTTATGGATCGAATTATGGTCGTGACCAAAGGTTCTACTGTACATTGCAGAAGAGTTCGTTCCATTTTTTAATTTCAGTAGAATTCACCTTCGTAATGGCTTTGTAAACGTAATTGTGCACCAATAAAAAAAATCACTTGCCATTTATCCTTAATGGAAACACAGATGTCTGTATGGTTTTTGAAGTACTTGGGCATCACCTTTTAAAATGGATAATTAAGTCCAGCTACCAGGGCCTTCCAATCCATTGTGTGAAAAGCATAATACGGCAGGTAAGATTCCAATATTCATATATCATTAATTCAGGTATTAACATGTCATGGTCTGGCAGAACTAGGAGAGATTGTATTTTTAGAGATTTTAGGCCTCCCCCCACCCCAGTACTTCCAACTGTTCGTAGTGTTAAAGAGAAACTCGTCCAGTAATTTATTGTAAGAGCGCAGTTATAATACTGAGATAAGTTAACACTTGGAAATAAGAATATTTGAAGAATTCCAGTTAAAAAAAAACTTAGCTACTGACATTCTCAATTGCACAAAAACGGCATTTTTACAACCTGTAGCAGTAGGTGAAATGACATTGTGCTTGTCTCAGCCAGTCTTATATAGCAGCAAGTGGGTTCCACTTACCTTCGCCACCGGTTTGCATCGCGATGTTTGGCGCACGCGCACACTCGCTCCCCTCACGCGCGCTCGCGCGTTCCCCCCGTGCAGTTTCACTTCTGTGCATTCTTAGTAGCAGGATTCAGCCTGAAACACAGCTGAGGAGCTGATCAGCTGTGCTTCGGGCGAAGAAATAAAGCCGCGGAAGCGGAGAAGCCATCCAAACACGGAAAAATTCCCCAAAAATTCCCCCAAAAAGTTGCCGGCGCCCACGGACCGCCACCGACCGAACCGGATCCGTGACGCCATCATTGCATCACCAGTGGGTCGCCAACGGTTCGGGCGATCTGGTCCGAACCAGGAGGAACCCACCCCTGTATAGCAGGGATCCCCAACCTCCGGTCCGTGGACTGGCACCGGGCCGCGGCATGCCAGAAACTGGCCTGCGCAAACAAGCAAAGACCCATCCGCGGGATGCAGGCAGCACGCGAAACCACGCCCCCTCCTGGCCGTGGAAAAACCTCTCTCCACGGAACCGGTCCCTGATGCCCCGAAGGTTGGGGGCGGCTGTTATATAGCACTTAATACAGGTAGTCCTTGACTTATGTCTGGTGGCTTACGACCTGAAGCTCCATCGTCAAACCCCTTCAGTGGTCATGTGACTGAACTTCACTCGCTACAACTTATGACCGTTGCTGCATCCCCATGGTCATGTGATCAAAATCCAGACTCTTTGCAACTGACTCATATTTGTGACGTGTTGCAGCATCCCAGGGATCACGTGATCTCCCTTTGCGACCGTCTGATGAGCCAAGTCAATGCAGGAAGCCAGATTCACTTAACAACTGGGTTCCTAACTTAACAGCTGCAGGGATTCACTTAACAAGGAGTGGGAAGAAAAGTCGTAAAATCAGGCCTCCCCGCTTAACAAACGTCTCATTTAGCAACAGACGCTCCATTTGCGGTCGTTAAGTCGAGGTCTACCTGCACAATGTTACTTTCAGAACTTCTTACGTCGCCGTGCTCGTAAATGCTGAGGTTAAGGCGACATCTGGAGGGCTGTGAATAATTTCCTCTTGGTGTCTGAAATGTTAAATTCTGAACCGGCATCCTTGTTTTTTGATGGTAATGCAATTATTCTCCGTCTGAATATTTTGCAATCAGGTATTGCAGGGTTTAGATTACCTCCACAGCAAATGTAAGATCATTCATACGGATATCAAACCAGAAAACATCTTGATGTGTGTAGATGACACCTACGTGCGGAGAATGGCGGCGGAAGCGACCGAGTGGCAGAAAGCAGGGGCGCCTCCTCCCTCTGGCTCAGCAGGTAGCGGCGTTTAAAATTCATATTTTCTGCAAACGAGACAATGCGGGCTGTAATAACACCGAGAGTCGGTTTTACTTAACGGGAACAATACATTTAAATGCGCTGAATTGGAAGGGTTAAATGTTCAATCGCTTTTGCAATAGGAAAGGAACAGGAGCGTGTTTCTTTACACACACACACACACACACACACACACACACACACACACACACACACACACACACACACACACACACACACACCTTTACCCTTGTGGTAGCTAAAGAAAGCTTAATTATATATTTTTCGTTGCATTTGGTTCTTGCTGCTATGCCAGCTCGCCCTGGCTTTTTATTCAAAAGCAGACGTGAAGTTCAGGAAATGGAAGTATTCAAGCCATTTCTTTAGGGAGTAGCCAAACATAGGGGATTCAAAATTTTTTTTAGTTCAGGGAAAGAAGCAGCCCGATTTAAAATACAGAATAAAAAGATGGGGTCGGTGACACAGAAAAAAGAACGATTATTATCAAGGCAAAATCTAAAGAACTGTACACCGGACCCGAAGCTCGGTTGACGGTTTTAAAAGGTAGTTGAGAACCCCCGAGCCTCGTTGACAATGAGTAGCGAGGGTCATTTATAAAATGGGTTTTCAGTGAATTTCAGGGATGGATTCTGCTAGAAATGGTGCGAGCTAAAGAAGTTATTTGGCAAGCGAAGGAATTTTATAGGCCAGTGATGGCGAACCTTTTTTGGTTCACGTGCCAAAAGGGGGGGGGGATGCGGGGGATCACGTGTGTGCGTGCCCACACTCATAATTCCATGCACCCCCACACATGCACGCATGACCCCCCCTGCTCCCAGCATGCAATGGCACGCCCATTTTTCGCTCTCCCCAGGCTCCAGAGCCTTTCTAGGATCCTGGGGAGGGCGAAAACGGCCTTCCCCCCCCCCTCTGGAGGCTGGAAACAGCCTGTTTCCTGACTCCCAGTGGGCCCAGAAGGCCCGAAAATCAGCCGGCTGGTGTACACATGCACGCCAGACCTGAGCTCGCGTGCCCACCGATATGGCTCCGCGTGCCACTTGTGGCACCCGTGCCATAGGTTCGCCATCACGGTTATAGGCTCTACGGAGGTTTATCTCCAACCCTCCCGGGCAAAGGAGTAGGAATGGAAGGAGAAGAGCAAAAATAAAATAAAAAATAAAATAGAATTGGAGTTAAAATTATTTTAGAAGCATAAAAGATAAAACTTTGAACTGGGAAGGCATTTGACTTTGAGCAGCGATGAGCAATCCATGGTCCTGAAAGTCGGCCCCCTCTAGTGTAGCAGTAGGGCAGGGGTGGGGAACTATGGCGCTTTGGTGACTTGTGGACTTCAACTCCCAGAATTCCCGAAGCTTGGTTGGAGGCAGGAGGTAATTCCACTTTTATTTGGGAAAGGTGTAGAAATCTCTCTTTCGTCCTGTAACAAATGTTGTCATCCTGGGAACGAACGTCTTTCATGAAGCCTATCTCTCGAGTCAGTTCCAGTCTCCTAGATTTTTCCGGAAGGAGAGAGCAAAGCTTGGTGGAACAGTCCGGCTTGGATTGTGGCTTGGGTAGGAGCGTGAGTGTCCAAGCAAGATTGATGGGTGAATGACAGAGCTCTCGTTTTGAGAGAGCCAGCGAAAACGTTTCCAAACAATGAAGACAAAGTTTTTGAACAATGCTTGCTTGCCTTAGACCAGGGCAAACCTTGGCAACCTTAAGACTTGTAGAGGTCAATTCACAGAGCCGAGGTGGCGCAGCGGTTAGAGGCAGGTACTGCAGACCACTTTAGCTGACACTGATCCGCAGGTCAGCAGTTCAAATCTCACTGGCTCAAGGTTGACTCAGCCTTCCATCCTTCCGAGGTAGGTAAAATGAGGACCCAGATTGTTAGGGGCAATGTAAATATACATTGCTTACTGGTGTAAACCGCTTAGAGAGTGCTTGCACTGTGAGGTGGTATATAAATCTCACAAATAAATAAATAAATAAATTCCCTAGCCAGCCATGCCCTCCCCTCATAGAGTTGAGTAGGGGAGGGGAGAGGAGAGGAGAGGAGAAGAGAAGAAAAGAAAAGAGAAGAGAAGAGGAACAGAACAGTACAAAACAAAAGAACAGAACAGAAAACAGAACAGAATAGAACAGAATAGAAAATAGAATAGAAAATAGAATTCTTTATTGACCAAATGTATTTGGGCACACAAGGAATTTGTTTGCTTTTAAAAAAAAATACACTTGAATATTCATAAATGTGACTGGCTATCTCTTATTTTATTTTCCAGTGAGTACTGCCCCGCAACAAAAGCCTGTAAGTACTGTTAACATTATTGTTATTTAGATATCTGATTCTTTTATTTGTATGGTTGAAAGATAAAACCTTTTACATTTCATCTATGAATCTTATCTGACGACAAGCCTTTTGCATAACATTCATCATGCATTATATTGATGCCACTGGATTTTAAAACATGCCGCTTAGGTTAAATAAAACTACTAAGTACAGGTAGTCCTCAGTTGGGCCCAGAATTTCTGTTGTGACGCGAGAGAGTTGTTAGAACTGAATTTTGCCTCATTTTGCGACATTTCCTGCCACATTCGTTAAGTGAATCACAGCAGTTGTTAAAGTTAATAACCCGTTTGTTAAATGAATCTGGCTTCCCCATTGACTTTGCTTGTCAGAAGGTCGCAAAAGCGGATCACCTGACCCCGGGACGTTGCAACCGTCATAAACGTGAGTCAGTTGCTAAGTGTCTGAATTTTGAACAGGTGACCATGGGGATGCTGCAATGGTCGTAAGTGTGAAAAACTGTCATAAGTCATTTTTTTCAGGGCCATTGTAACTTTGTATGGTCACTAAATGAACTGTTGTAAGTTGAGGACTACCTGTGTATGTTTCCTATGCCAAGATAGGTGGGGAAACTTGACAGGACCAATGTTGTGGTCTGCCAGGAGCTGGCAGCAGAGTCGGACAGCGAGGAAGCTGGGGAGGAACATGGGCCAGGCCTGGAGTCTGCAGACGGCTCTGTGTCGGAGCCAGAGAGGGGGCCCGGGCCATCTGGGAGGTCTGTGCTGACTCCAGAGCATCTAGAGGCTGACATGAGTGAGGCAGAGAAACAGGGGGAGCCTCTTCCCAATGCGTGCATGCGCAGAGCTGCCAGAAGGCAAGAACAGTTACGGAAGAAAAAGGCTGTTCTTTTTCTTACGGGAGTAAGGCTTGGAGATGATTGGCCCCTCCCATAGGCTATAAAAGTGGAGCAAACGGAAGGGCTCGTCGCAGGAAGCAACTTTGTTCAATTCGTGTCTCAGCATTTTAGTTCTGACTCCGTGTTTCTGTTTGGCCTTGCAAAACTCCTTGCCCATTAGGTCTTTGGCAGCGTGTCAAGAGAGATAAAGGTTAGCGATATCAGCCTTCTTCCGAAAGACTTTGGCAGACTTCTAATTAACACTGTTTGGGACTTATTACTGCTGGGAATGAACATAATTCACAGCTGTTAAAATGAAAAGAGGTTTTTTGGGACTCCGTTTGTGCTTTATTATTTATCAGGAAGCCTAGGTCAGAACAGCCAGATATTATTTTGCAGAAAGTGATTTATTCCATCCTTCATACAAGGCAAACCTTGGACTTTTACTGCATGTGTGGTATATAGCATTTAATACAAGTAGTTCATTTAGTGACCATTCGAAGTTGCAACGGCACTGAATAAAGGCACTTATGACCGTTTCTCACACTTACGACCATGGCAGCATCCCCATGGTCAAAATTCAGACGCTTGTCAGCTGGTTCATATTTACGACGGCTGCAGCGCCCCCTTTTGTGACCTTTTGACAAGCAGGGTCAATGAGGAAGCCAGATTCACTTAACAACCGGGTTACTAACTTAACAACTGCTGTGATTCACTTAACAACAGTGGCAAGGAAGATCGTAAAATGGTGCCAAATTCACTTAAAATGACATCTAACTTAGTAACATAAATTTTGGGCTCAATTGTGGTCGAATATCAAGGACTACCTGTAACTAACTCCTCCTGGTATTACTTGTGTAGACTACATTCCTGCCTGCAGTTAAGCATTAAAATGCCATTCACCCAAAAATAGCCATGCAACATATTTTTCTTCGAAGATCATTTTTCCATAATTCATGACAAATTGCTTGTGAAGCATTGGAAAATTTCGTTGATGAAAAAACGGGACCTCACTAGGTTAGCAAGTTTTTTTTTAATAAGACTGGGTTGGGAATTTTATAGCAGTTTGCCTTTATTGGATTTATTTCTGCATAGAAATATACTCTGTATATTTATTTTACTCTGTGTCGTTTCCCCCCTTTTAAATCTTCAGCGTTGACTTCAGTCAAATGTTTAGCAGTCTTTCTTTAGTTTTATACTTTTGCTAATTTATACCAATGATTACAAAAGAATGAAAGCTGGTAGCATTTTAGACAGGATCATTTAAATGCCGAAATAAATTTAGTAGCTGCATTTATAGTGGGAAATTTAAGACGAGATCCAGTATTTGAGGGGCTGCCACAAAGAAGAGGGGGTCGAATTATTTTCCAAAGCACCAGAGGGCAGGACAAGAAACAATGGGTGGAAACTAATCAGGGAGAGAAGCAACCTGGAATTAAGGAGAAACTTCCTAACAGTGAGGACAATAAACCAGTGGAACTGTTTGCCACCAGAAGTTGTGGGTGTTACATCACTGGAGGTTTTAAAGAAAAGACTAGGCCAGGGGTATCAAACTCAAGGCCTGCGGGGGCTGCAGGAGGATCCCCCCCCCAACCCCGCTCGGGCCACCACAGGTGCCCCCGACATGAGTGACGTTGAGCTGGCCACGCCTACCCTGGCCACGCCCATCCCAGCCATGCCCACTTGCCCCCCCCCAGGTCAAGCACAACCCTAATACGCCCCTCAATGAAATCGAGTTTGATACCCCTGGACTAGACAGTCACTTTTCTGAAATGGTATAGTTTCTCCTGCTTGAGCAGGGGGTTGGACTAGAAGACCTCCAAGGTCCCTTCCAGCTCTATTCTGTTCTACACCAGCCATTCCGATAACGAGCTATCTGTGATGCATTTCTTAAAACAATGCATGGGGGAAAAAGCAGATTGAAACGCCATCCTAGATCCTGCTTTTGATGGCTGGAAAATGCACTTGGGTACATTCCAGGTGGCCCATTCCCAAAAAATTAACCTTTGACTGTGAAATGGGTACATTTTTAAGGAAAGATTCCATATTAAGTCTTAGTGGAGAGTAGCTACCCAAAAGCCTCAAAACAAGACTCCTGATTTCTAGACCAGCCCCTTAACCACTACACGAAACTAGAATTCCCATGGACAGGTTACTTTTCTGTTGAACGCTATTTTTATCGAGCCAGATTTTTTTGCAAATGATTTGGAAAAATACCCCCCCCCAAAAAAAGTGGATTTATGCTGGTTGATAGCAGATAGATGACCGTGTAGCATATTAAGGTTGTTGGGTTTTTTATTCCACCAAGGGTAAGAGAATTTGTATCTGAAAATTAGATTTGTAGGAGTTCAATGATTTCCTACAGCTGGGGTGTCAAACTCAAGGCCTGAGGGCCGGATACGGCCCACGGGGTGCTTAGATCTGGCCCGCGGGGCCGCCCTAGAAACAGCAAAGGATCAACCTGCGGTGCCTCTGCCAGCGAAAACGGAGCTCAGGAGGGCCGCGGGCCGCCCTCCCGAGTTCTGTTTTCTCTGGCAGAGGGTTGCAAGAAGCCGTCGCAGCCGAAAACGGATCTCAGCAGTCCATTTTCGCTGGCAGAGTGCTCGGGCCCCCACAGGCGCCCCCGACACGAGTGACGTCGAGCTGGCCACACCCATCCTGGCCACACCCACTCCTGCCCGCCGAAGTCAAACACAACCCTGATGCGGCCCTCAGTGAAATCGAGTTTGACACCCCTGTCCTACAGTAAGCGGTTTTACCATCGCATAAATGTACGTAAGATCGGCAGGTCAACAACACCGAATAAGCTTAATCGTGTCGTGCGATGCCAAGCGAATTTGTGATTTTTTTCCCCCTCCGCCCCCAGATTGGAAAGATATCTAAAAATAAAAAGAAGAAACTAAAAAAAAAGCAGAAGAGGCAGGCTGAGCTCCTAGAAAAGCGTTTGCAGGAAATCGAAGAATTGGAACGGGAGGCTGAAAGGAAGAAAACGGAAGAAAACGTCACCTCTACTATACCATCCAATGAACAAGAGGATGGGTACCATCCCGAAGTTAAACTAAAAAGTGTAGAATTAGAAGAAGTGGCGGATGAAGAACCTGGGAACGAAGATGGTAAGTTAGTTCGTTCATTTGTTGAATTTATTTGGCTGCCCAACTCAAAGACATAAGTCTCAGGGACTGTATCAGTGGTGGGTTCCTACCGGTGCGGTCCACTCTATTGTTCCGGTAGCGGCCAGCAGATGGCGCTATTTGCATGCGACCGCTGTGGTGCCATCTTCCCCGGTCTGTCGTGCGGCGCAATCTTTTTGGGGGGAATTTTTGGGCTGATTTTGCTTCCTGCGCATGCGCGGAAGCAAAAAAAGCGCCGAAATCATGTGCATGCGCACGTCCCCTTGCAAGATTTTGCTTCCGTGCATGTGCAGGAAGGAAAATCATGCGAGGCGGCGTGCGTAGCGAGCGCATGCACGCTAAAATATGGCGGTAGCACGAATAACAGGCAACCCGCCCCGGACTGTATGTATGCAGGTAGTCCTCAACTTAGAGCCATTCATTTAGTGACTGTTCGAAGTTTGCACGGAAAAATTTATTTGTGCATCCCCACGGTCACGTGATCAAAAATTCAGATGCTTGGCAACTGGTTCATACTTATAACGGTCGCAGTGTCCTGGAGTCACGTGATTCCCCTTCTGCTGAGCAAAGTCAGCAGGGAAGCCAGATTCACTTAACAAACCGTGTTACTTAATAGTCGCAGTGATTCACTTAAACAACCGTGGCGAGAAACGTGGTCAGATGGGGCAAAACCCGCCCCAAACACCTGTTCTCGCTCAGCAACGGAAATTTGGGGCTGAATTTTGGTGGCAAGTCGAGGACGACCTGTTTGCTTCACCTCACCTTTGAAAGTTAGCATTTTAAAAGATGTTTTTACCTCATGTCCTTTGTATCCCTCAGGAGAAACGGAAGACCAAGATGAGAAAGAAGACACGGAAAAAGAAAACACGGAAAAAGATGACCTGGAGCAAGAATTAGCCAATTCAGAGTCTGCGGATCCCGAGTGGCTAGAATCTCCCAAAACCAACGGCCACATTATCGATGGTCCTTTCTCCCTGGAAGAACAGATTGAGGAGGAAGAGGAAGATGAGGAAGATAGCCCCAATACCGAGCAATATAATCTCGACGAGCCAAACACCAAAAGCGAGTACAGTTACAGTAGCTCTTATGAACAATTTAACGGCGAATTGACAAACGGACGTCATAACATTCCGGAATCACAATATGATGAATTTTCAGCTTCGGTGTTTCCCGGAGCTTTAGATTCCGTCGCTTGTGGTTCGGTGGTTTCTGAAGAATCGACGGTAACCGAAAGAGAAGAAAGCACTCCATCCCACGATCGGAGCAGGACGGTTTCGGCATCCAGTACGGGAGACTTGCCAAAAAGTAAGCATTTTCGTTACCGTAATGTTATGCGATTGAGGTCTCTTTTTAGAAAGTGAAGATGCTTCTTCTACAGAGAGACATCCTTGGTGCTCTCTGAGCTTGGTTGCTTTCTTGCAGATGTTTCATTAACCACACTAGGTAACATCATCAGTGCTAGAAGGGAGTAGGGTTTGTGGAAAGGAGGAGGAGGAGGAGGACTGTGGGGTCCTTGGTGCTCTCTGAGCTTGCTTGTTTTCTTGCAGACATTTCATTACCCAACTAGGTAACATCATCAGTGCTGGGAGGGAGTGGAATTGGTGGTGGTGGTGGTGGTGGTGGAGGAGGAGGAGGAGGAGGAGGAGAGGAGGAGGAGGAGGAAGAGGAGGACTGCAGAGTCCTTGGTGCTCTCTGAGCTTGGTTGTTTTCTTGCAGACATTTCATTACCCAACTAGGTAACATCAGTGCTAGAAGGGAGTAGGGTTTGTGGAAAGGAGGAGGAGGAGGACTACCAACTAGGTAAAATCATCAGTGCTAGTCAGGCCTAGAAGCCCTTCAAGGTCCCTTCCAGATCTGTTACTCTGTTATTCTGTTGGTCCTCTAAGACCTCCTCTAGATCAGTGCTAAATAGGGAGCACTGGTAGCACTGATGATGTTACTTAGTTGGGTCATGAAACATCTGCAAGAAAACCACCAAGCTCAGAGAGCACCAAGGACCCCTCGTGTCAAACCTGAGCTAACAAATATTCTCCTTTTTCCACACTTTCTGTTTGGAGTCTCAAATCTGCCTAATGCTGAGACAGTAACCATGTTTTCAGAATAAACCTTGATTTAGATTTTTCTGCAACTGCGCGTAGGCGGGGACACGTATCTATACTGCACGGGGGTGGATGAGTAAGTACAGGTTGCAGATGGTTGCAGACTGGCCAACGATGTGCTCACCTCCCAAATCAACAACTACACATTGTGTAGAAACATTGTGTAGAAACGTGCGTCCTTCATTCTGATTGATTGATCCGACTTCCTTCTTGTTCGCGCTCCCCCTAGCCAGAAAGTTAACATTCGCAGGAGTATAAATGCAACAACTAGGCAACCGTCTGTCTGAATGACAGACGCGTATTTTCTCTGATGTGCGGGGCTAAGTAGGGCTTAATGTGAAAAGAAAGAATAGAAATATGGCGTTGTTAATTGAATGTGTGCGTTAAATATATTTTTTTAATTCAAAAAGTTATATAAGTACAAAGTACAAACATTTTTCTTTTTTCTTCCCCCCTAGCCCCAACCCACCCCCTTAATCTCTAATTAACAAAGTTCTTTCCAAGTCCAAAACCAGTTAATCTTCTATTTTTTAAAAAGATATAAATTGTTATTTTAATCCAAAATCAAGAAACAAAAAGAAAAAAGCCAATTCTCAGGATCAAAAGTTTCCATAGGAAAAAAAAGCTGGTAGCAAAATGAAAGTCACTTTCACTTCCACACCCAAATCTCCGATCGCCATATTGTTGCTTATTGCTTGTTAAGTTACTTTGTTACTTTCCGAAGTGAAAGCCAGCGGTGGAATTAAAGTCAAAAATTTCGATACTTGCCCTTCTAGACTCCTGCCTTTCTCTGGCTGCTTTCTTTAAGCTTGAAATAATTATACATCCCATTGTGGAAGCAGCGGTGGTCGCGGCATCTTGCTCCGCTTTTTTAGCGGAGGTTTCCGGATTCCCGGAGCAACAGACAGGCTGCCTGGGGAGCCCTCACCCTTTGCGCCCTAAGTTGGGCACTAGGGGGGGCTCTACCCCACCTGTCCCGCTCTCATCTCTCCCCTTTGCCCGGGGAAGAGATTTTCAAGCCGCCAGACAGCTGTTCTGGCGGCTTTTACGGGAGATCGGAAAGGCGCCCAGCAAGGAGCGCCGGCGACGCCGTCGGAGCCAAACCGGAAGTCCGAATGTGTGCGTTGTTAAATATTCACACGGCAGAATGCTTTCGTTTGCTATCGTTTGATGTGGTATACTCCTTTTGTATCAAAACATTGCTTTTGGGTGGAAGTTTAAAAGTGTATAATGAATATGGGGTACCTCGAATGCCTTTCTGTCTATGTGCAAATAGGGCTCAACTTGCAATCATTTTTTTTAGGGACCGTTTGAAAGTTATAATGGCACAAAAAAAGTGACATGACCGTTTTCACAAAGGTGCGTTTTCAGGAGGCAACTGGATTTCCTTGTTTTTCCTTTTTCTTTTGAAGACGTTTCGCTTCTCATCCAAGAAGCTTCTTCAGCTCTGACAGGATAGTGGGGGAATGGAAGGATTTATATTCCTTGCAGACAGCTTGTCATTTGCATCCTTTTAGAGGGTCGTTGAGGCCACTTGGAGGTTAATCTGTATATCTCTGGATGACTGAGAATCTATACAGACTTTTAGCTATACAATTTGGGATGAACACCCTTGGAATGGCGTGGGAGTAGGAACAGATTTCCAGAGGAAAAATTGCAGACTGCAGGAACCATTAGCACTACTCAGGTGACCCTGAGGACACAGATAAAACCTCCAAGTGGCCTCAATAACCCTCTAAAAGGATGCAAATGAATGAGCTGTCTGCAAGGAATATAAATCCTTCCGTTCCCCACCATCTAGTCAGAGCTGAAGAAGCTTCTTTGGTGAGAAGCGAAAGGTCTTCAAAAGAACAAACAAGAAAGTCCAGTTGCCTCCTGAAAAAGCACTTTTGGGACAACCATAACTGGATGACTGAGAATCTCTACTGACTCTGACCGTTTTCACACTTATGACCGTTGCAGCCCTTCCAGGGTCACGTCACCCGAACCTCAGATGCCTGGCAACTGACTCATATTTATGACCGTTCCAGTGTCCCAGAGTCACATGATCACTGTTTGTGAACGTTAGATCAGCAAAGTCAACGGGGAAGCCAGATTCACTTAACAACCGTATAACTTAATTAATAACACTAGTGATTCACTTAATAACCCATGTGACTGAGTTAACGACTGCAGGGATTCGCTTAACAACAAGGTTGCAAAATGGGGCAAAACCCACTTAACGACTGTCTCGCTTGGCAGCAGGAATTCTGGCCTTCGTTGTGGTCCTATGCTGTATCCACAAGACAACTGATCTTTTTGAACAAGGATACTCAGAACTGATTTGGAAATGTCTGTTAAAACAAATAAAATAAGATTTTAGAATAGAATAAAGGGACCTTGAAGGTCTTCTAGTCCAACCCCCTGCTCAAGTAGGAGAGCCTGTACCATTTCAAACTGGACTGTCCAGTCTCTTCTTGAAAACCTCCAGTGATGGAGCGCCCACGATTTCTGGTGGCAAGCTGTTCCACTGGTTAATTGTTCTCACTGTTAGGAAGTTTCTCCTTAATTCCAGGTTGCTTCTCTCCTTGATTAATTTCCAACCATTGTTTTTTGTCCTGCCCTCAGGTGCTTTGGAGAATAAATTGACCGCCCTCTTCTTTGTGGCAGTCCCTCAAATACTGGAATGCTGCTATCATGTAACTTCTAATTCTTCTTTTCTTTAGACTAGCCAAACCCAAATCCTGCAGCCGTTCTTCATATGTTTTAGTCTCCAGATCTACCTAATTTGTTTTGTTGATTTTGATTTGTTGGTTTTGGGTGAGCAGGGTCATAAACGTCACTAGTGATATTCTTCCCACGCTATTATTACTTGCGTCCGGTTGCAGAGAACGTAATGTGTGCAATTTAAGTGTCATTTATTTCTCTGAGCAAGAGTTTGTGCTACTCCATCTTCCCTCTCAGACACCTGAGGGAACATGTGATTGCATGTTGTTTAGAGGAATATACAGGGAGCCCTCAAATTATGACAACAATCAAGCCCAACATTTGTGTTGTTAAGCGAGAAATGCGTTGAGTTTTTGCCCTACTTTACGACATTTCTTGCCACGGTTGTTAAGTGAATCGCCGCAGTTGTTAAGTTAGCAACACGGTCGTTAAGTGAACCTGGTTTCCCCATTGGCTTTGCTTGTCAAAAGGTCGCAAAAGGGGATCACCTGACCTCTGCGACCGTCATAAAAGCGAGTCAGTTGTCACGCATCCGAATGTAAATCACATGACCATGGGGATGCTGCAATGGTCATAAGTCTGAAAAACGGACATAAGTCACTTTTTTCAGTGCCGTTGTAACTTCGAATGTTCGCTAAATGTACTGTTGGATGTCGAGGACTGCCTGTACTTTTTTAGGACAAATCTGTGTATTTTTCTCGAGAGTTTCATATTTTTGTTCTGATGTACTGAGAAAATCCACCTTATTATAAATATCAAGTCAAGTGAACATTGTTTCTTTTCCGAGTTTGAGTACAGGTAGCCCTTGACGTACGACCGTTTGTTTAGTGACCATTTCTAGTTACGAAGCCACTGGAAAAAAAGCGACTTATGATCATTTTTCACACTTATGACCATTGCAGCATCCCCATAGTCACGTGATCAAAATTTGGATGTCTGGCAACTGGTTCATGTTTACGACAGTTGCAGCGTCTTGGGGGTCACATGATCCCCTTTTCCTCGAACTTCTGACCAGCAAGGTCAATGAGGGAAGCCAGATTCACTTAACAAACGTGTTACTAACTGAACAACTGCGGTGATTCACTTAACAACTGCGGCAAGAAAGGTTGTAAGATGGGGCAAAATTCACATGTCTCCCTTAGCAATGGAAACTTTGGGGTCAATTGTCGTAAATTGAGGATTACCCGTAGAGTGACGATTCCTGAATACAGTAATAGAAGTGGTTAAGTACTGACCCTGGACACACACCCAGATCCCAGAATTATACAGATTACTGTACTTTTCGGAGTATAAGGGGCACTTTTTTTTCTTTCTAAAAGAGGGTGGAAATGTCAGTGCGTCTTATACACCGAACACAGCCATTGTTCCCCGCGTCCCGTTTCCACGGAAAAATGGGCCCATTTTTCGCAAAAACGGGACGCGGAGGGTTTGGGAAGCCTGCAGACTGCTCCTAGGGGATGGGGAGGGCAAAAACGGGCCGGTTTTTCACGAAAACGGGCCCATTTTTCACAAAAAATGGGATGCACAGAGGATTTGGGAGGCCTGCAGAGTGCTCCTGGGGGCCAGGGAGGGCAAAAACGGAATGCGTCGGGGGGTTGGGAGGCCAAAAACGGGCCTGGTTTTCACGAAAAAGGACCCGTTTTTCACAAAGATGGGATGCACAGAGAGTTTGGGAGGCCTGCAGAGTAATTATTTGGGAGGGTAAAAACTATTTTTTTTTCTTGTTTTCCTCTTCGAAATCTTGGTGCGTCTTATACTCCGGTGCGTCTTATAGTCCGAAAAATGCGGTACATATTTATCTCAACAGAGGTTCCCAAATGAGGCACATTTCAAAAAAGATAACATCGCAAGAATACTAGACAATTTCCCTTAAATGATATTAATCTTGTCTTTAACCTCAAGCAGCATAACAAATACTAAAGTAGTTCCAAAAGGGAACTTTCCACGCTTCCACGCTTTCCACGCTTCTCCGATGGTTCCATTATAATGTTGTACCGAAAAACTACAGATTTGTGTTCCTCCATTCGTACAGAAAACAAGAACAAACAAACAACAACAACAAAAACCCCACGAAGTGGTAAACTTCAATTCTAAAGTTTAAAAAGAAGGCTGGACCAGAAGGCTTATCCTGTAATTAATTTGTAATTGTGCAATTTGCGTTGTACTCTTTCTCCGAGTGTGTGTGTGTGTGTGAATCCTCTTAGCTGATACTGTTACGTGATATTGGATTGGAATATTTGTAATAATCAATTCCACACCAGGATAAAGAGTAAAAAAAATATTTTTGAACAATATGCAATTTTGCGGTTGTTACACTAATTTGAAAAGGCAGCTGTTTCCCCTGAAAATTCTTTTGATGGGCCTCTCCAATGGTCTTGCAAGACAACCGCTGTACATTTACTTACTAATGTTCCTGTAGAAAATTGAGCCTGAGATACATAAACGAGCAACATTACCTGGGACACAATCAATCAAATAAGCCGCCTTGTCTACGATACTCAAACTAACCTCAGCCTCGCTCTCAAATTGACGTCTCACCACGAAATATAGGTAAGATCTTGCTTTTCAACACATTTCAGTTGCTTGGTTAGCGTTAAACTTTAAAATAGTAGGGTGTTTTAATAGCAAGGGAATTTTGGGGGGCAATTAAGGATTTTAGGATACTCGCTTGGAAGGCCATAATATATTTTCCACACCTGTTTTGGGGAAAGCATAATATCGCCCTGAAGAATACAGAACACCTAGCTAGCTGAAAACCTCCCTCTGAGTGGAATAATTTATGCAAAAGCATAATTTAATGTCCGTTGCATGATTTGGACCCCGGTGATCAGCCAATGCCACTTTATAAATCGGTGTCTATTTTCATTACTTCTGATATATAAGATTATATTTTTATTTTTTATTTTTTTTATTTTTCTTCATTAAACATCTGAATATTTTGATACAGATCTACACCCGTTTTTACAACATTATTATATCTCAATTATGCACATTAAAATAATAAAATAAATACTAAAAAAAATTATAAAAAAAGATTATATTTTTAAGTGGGTTCTTTTCCCCCCCCTCCTTTTGCAGAATAAATGGTTGAAGGATACGGACTTTCCGTCTAGCTCGCCGCAGTACGAAATCTCCAGCGAGATAACAAGAAAAGAGCCAAATTCTTGGAAAGTTGAAGAGACCGAAATTAACTAAGGAAGAACGTCGGGAACTCGGCAATCTGTCGATGATAACGAAACAAGAAAATGAGCAGAAGCCACAGGAGTCCTAGAAAACTAGCAGCCAAAGTGGAGAAGAGCAGCAGCAAACATGGTTTATCACAATGTTGGATGCTTTTGGACTCGGTTCATATTCTTCTGTTGGATCGGATGAGTGGGATGAATGGCAGCTTGGCTTTCTATACTTTTTATTTCCCTAGCGATAACGCTGAGGTGACTTTTTTTGGGGGGGGGTCATTCCTGCCTCCCGGAGCGTTTGACTTTGGCGGACATGCAAATTCTCTTAAGAGCACAGAGCTCATCGTCTCTGAACCAAGGTGGCCATAATCAACACCCTTTTTAAAATCCAGAACGAACAGAAGGAGAAGTTGGGAAATGAGAAGAAGGCAGAGGAAAAAAAGAGTGAACGAATTTTCAGCCGCTGAGCAGTTCACTTAATATTCAGATGACATGAAATATATAATAATACGTTTATTATAAGAATATAAATCTTGAAAATCGTTGTTTCCTCACAATTGAAAATGGAGGGATAGAAGATAGATGATAGATAGACAGACAGACAGACAGACAGACAGACAGACAAACAGATAGATAGACAGATGATAGATAGATATAGACAGACAGACAGACAGACAGACAGACAGATAAGACAGACAGATGATAGATAGGTAGATAGACAGACAGATAGATAGACAGAGAGATGATAAATAGATAGATGGATGGATGGATAGATAGATAGACATGATAGATAGATAGGTAGGTAGATAGATAGATAGATAGATAGATAGATAGATAGATAGATAGATAGATAGATAGATAGATAGATAGATAGATAGATAGATAGATAGATAGATAGATAGATAGATAGATAGACAGACAGACAGACAGACAGACAGACAGATGACAGATAGATAGACAGACAGACAGATAGATAGATAGACAGACAGATGATAGATAGACAGAGATGATAGATGGATGGATGGATGGATGGATAGATAGATAGATAGACATGATAGATAGATAGATAGATAGACAGACAGATGATAGATGATAGATAGATAGATAGATAGATAGATAGATAGATAGATAGATAGATAGATAGATAACTCACTTAACAAATGTCTCACTCAACAACATGTTGGGCTCCATTCTGGTCGTACGTCAAGGACTACCTAAATTCAACAAAATTGGTCCCCCTGGATTAAAGAATTTTAGCTTTTTTTCATCAGCCGTCCTGTTAATTTCCTGGTAATGCTACAAATCTAAGCGGGTTGGATTATCATAATTTCTATAACGTTGGGTGAACAATTCCTCATTCCGATTTTATTTATTCAGCAATGGCTGCTAAATCTCTCTCTCTCACACACACACACATACACACCCTCCTTCACTTTCACACTTACAATCATGATTCACAAAGCTTCAGCTAGTTTGACTCCCACGCAGGGCTTCTAAGTGAAGTTTGTTAGGCAAAAATTCTAACAGGCTCTGAAGAGATCAGAAACGTCTCGCAAAATTCACCCCAGCAGAAGTGCCATCGAGCAAAATTGTAACCTCAATGCCAGCTCTGAAGACGAGTAATTTTTTTTTCCCAATGAGCTGGGGAGTTTTCTGTATGCAGCTTTTAAACTACTGCGCTCCACTCTGTGCGCCCGCCTATCAACACCACCCCCTCCCATTAAGCAATTAGTTAGGAATCTCCACAAGCCACAATTAGGAGGCTAAAATCCAGGGGTGAAATCCAGCAGGTTCTGACAGGTTACGGAGAACCGGTAGCGGAAATTTTGAGTAGTTCGGAGAACTGGTAGCAGGAATTTTGAGTAGCTCGGAGAACCGCTAGCAGGAATTTTGAGTAGCTCGGAGAACCGCTAGCAATAATTTTGGGTAGCTCGGAGAACCGATAGCAATAATTTTGGGTAGTTCGGAGAACCGGTAGCAGAAATTTTGGGTAGTTTGGAGAACCAATAGCAAAAATTTTGGGTAGTTCGGAGAACCCGTAGCAGAAATTTTGAGTAGTTCGGAGAACCGGCAAATACCGCCACCTGAGCCGAGGTAGCGCAGCGGTTAGAGGCAGTACTGCAGGCCACTTTAGCTGACTGATCCGCAGGTCAGTGGTTCAAATCTCACCGGCTCAAGGTTGACTCAGCCTTCCATCCTTCCGAGGTAGGTAAAATGAGGACCCAGATTGTTGGGGGCAATATAAATATACATTGCTTACTGGTGTAAACCGCTTAGAGAGTGCTTGCACTGTGAGGCGGTATATAAATCTCACAAATAAATAAATAAATAAATACCACTTCTGGCTGGCCCCAGAGTGGGGTGGGAATGGACATTTTGCAATATCCTTCCCCTGCCACGCCCACCAAGCCACACCACGCTCACCAAGCCACGCCCACCGAACCAGTAGTAAAAAAATTGAATTTTACCACTGCTAAAATCTCTCCCCACGCAGCTGAGTGAGTATGAAGCTGGGCTGTGATGTGCTCCCCCAATTTGACATAGAAAGGACAGCCAACGGCCCCATGTTGCTTCTGCGCTAGAAACTGAGGACAATAGCAATAGGACTTAGACTTATATATATACCGCTTCACAGTGCTTTACAGCCCTCTGTAAGCGGTTTACAGAGTCAGCCTCTTGCCCCTAACAATCTGGATCCTCATTTTACCCACCTCGGAAGGACGGAAGGCTGAGTCAACCTTGAGCCTGGTGAGATTCGAACTGCCAAATTGCAGGCAGCCGGCAGTCAGCAGAAGTAGCCTGCAGTACTGCACTCTGACCACTGCGCCACCGTGGCTCATAATGATGGTAGCAGAAGCAGTACAGGTAGTTCTCAACTTAAAACCATTCTTTCAGTGACCGTTTGAAGTTAACAACACCATTTGGAAAAAGTGCTATGACCGGTTTCACACTTACAACATTTGCAGCATCCCCCATGTTCACCTGATCGAAATTCGAACCCTTGACAACTGATGTGTATTTATTGATAGCCGCAGCGTCCCTGGGGATTGCCCGATCCCCATCTGCAACCCTTCTGAATGTATGCCTGTATTGTATATAAACTTAATAAAAATGTATTTTACTTTGCTTTGTGTGGCTTATTCTGGAGAGAGAGAAAGAAATGTAAAAATAGAATAGAATTGATAAAATAGAATATATTACATAGCAGGATTTTTGTGGCAATTATTTGGGCTGTTAGCCTCTTTCAAAATTGTAGTTTATTCTGGAGAGATAGAAAGAAATGTAAAAGAGGTGGGTTTTTTTTTTAAACCTTGGTAAAAGAGAATATATTACATAAGAGTTTTTTTCCCCTGGCAATTATTTAAGTTGTTAGCCTCTTTCAAAATTGTGTATCATACTGTAATTTATTCAGCAACCATTGTGGGCCCAGTTGGCCAAAGAAAGCTCAGGATCATATTGGTTGGAACCGTGTGAGGAAGTGGGCTTCATCGCGCAGTGGATAGACAATGGTTAAAATGATGATGATTGTAATTTATAGCACGTTGGGTTAATCATTGGCGTATCCTTTAAAACATTTTCTTCCTACGTATTCTGATATCAATCCTGAAGCTGGCCTGGCCGAAGCCATCTTGGAGCCTGGGAGTGGGTTTCCCATTTTGTTGCTACTGGTTTGCCGCGTACACGCTCGGTTCGTGCATGCGCCCCCAGTTCATTTGCGTGCCTGCCTTCTGTGCATGCACCAGGCCTTCCACACACACGCTTTTTGCACACACGCGCCTTCCACGCATGCACCCGACCTCAAAAACGTCCCTACATAGGACGTCATAGAGCAGTGATGGCAAACCTTTTTTCCCTCGGGTGCCAAAATAGTGCGTGTGCGTGCTATTGCACGCGCGCGCGTGCCCACACCCATAATTCAAAGCTCCTCACTTGCCCCACCCTCCTGCACATGTGTGCGTGACCCCCCTCACTCCCCCATTTCCTGACTTCCAGTGGGCCCAGTGGGCCCATTTTTTGCCCTCCCCAGGCTCCAGAGGCTTTGTTGGAGCTTGGGGAGGGCAAAAACACTCCCCCACCATCCTGGAGGCCCTCCGGAGGCGAAATCGCCCTCCCAGAGCCTCCACGCGAGCTAAAAATCAGCTGGCGGGCACGCACATGCGCACTGGAGCTGAGCTAGGGCAACGGCTCGCGTGCCGGCAGATATGGCTCCGCGTGCCATCTGTGGCACCCGTGCCATAGGTTCGCCATCACTGTCATAGAGCCTGGGAGAGTGGGCGGGCCCACCGTCTATTTCCGCTACCGGTTCAGGCGAACCAGTCCGAACCGGCTGAATACCACCTCTGCTGCTTCCACACTGGAGTTGAGGGATAGGGAGGGTGTGTGTGTAGTCAAAGTAAAATACATATTCTTGGGTACTGAGGTATTTCTCACATCTGGCCAGAGGAAGGGGGAGTGACATCACCAGGCAACCAGACAGTGCCTTGATTGGACCATGTGACTGATAGTTTGAGGTTGAGGGAAAAACTTTTACTTTTAATTAGGTGAAAAAACCGCGGGAACCTTCAGAGTCGGTTTTCACCAGACTTGTGCCAATATGATATATCCAATAAAGCTGTTTTGAGGAACTCACCTGCCTCGGAGTTTTGCTTGGTATGGGTCTATTACTTGGAACCCTGACATCTGAATTCTTTTTTTTTAAAGATGGCGAAGACATCAGCTATTTTTTGCTCTCCACAATTGGGATTTCTTTTTAAAAAATGAACGTTGAGTTATGCGCTCCGAAGATTAACTCTGTTTTTTTCTTTCTTTCTTTCTATCTTTCTTAATAGCAAAAACTCGGGCTGCTGATTTGCTGGTGAATCCATTAGATCCAAGAAACGCCGAAAAAATTAGAGTTAAAATTGCCGACCTCGGAAATGCTTGCTGGGTGGTAAGTGTAATTAATTAAACACGTCTACAACTTCGCTGTTTTAAGTCTCCTAGCTGAGTTGGAGCATTTGGTAAATTAACGCCTGTCGTTTCCGGTTTTTTTTAGCATAAACATTTTACGGAAGATATCCAGACCCGACAGTATAGATCGATCGAAGTTTTAATAGGGGCAGGTTACAGTACACCCGCTGATATCTGGAGTACGGCATGTATGGTAAGAACCATGTTGTGTGCTCGATTTCCTGCCTTTGAATTAGATCTTCTTTTAATGACCCCATAATCCCTTGCATTGGGGTGGAGTCTGGGCAACTGAATGGAGCTGAGTGTTTACTGGCCGGATTCCCTTCCTGACACCAGTGCGGAGTTCTATTCAGCAGATATATTCTCAACGTGCCCAGAAGAGAGAAATATCTGCCTCTACCTACGATCGAACTCACAGCCTCCTGATTGTGAGGCGAGAGCTCCACCTCTAGGCCACCGCACCGCTCAAATCAGAATTATTTTGAATCAGAAATGCAGTAAAATTATTATGATTTCTGGCTGAGATAGTTTTAAACAGAGTTATTTGAAATGACAGTAAATTAAGCAGTTATCGCTGGGCCTTGTAATTTCTGGTGGTCAAAGACAATGGCTAAAATCCAGCTATGCCTTTTTTTTCCTTTGGTCTGTCAAATCCCCTTCCTCGATTAATTAAATTTGGCTTAAAGCGCCCAGTAAGTACCAGCGTACAGGGAGTAATCGACTTACGACCACAATGGAGCCCAAAATTTCCGCTGCTGAGAGAGAACAGTTATTAAGGGAGTTTTGCCCCATTTTACGACCTTTCTTGCCACGGGCGTTAAGTGAATCCCTGCAGTTGTTAAGATAGTCACACAGTGGTTAAGCGAAACTGGCTTGCCCGTTGACTTTGCTTGTCAGAAGGTCGCCAAAGGGGAGCACGTGACCCCGGGGCGCAGCAACGGTCATAAATATGAATCAATTGCCGAGCATCTGGATTTTCATCACCTGACACCGTGGCGATGGTTGCAGCGATTCACTTAGGAACCATGGACAGCAAAGTCGTAAAACGGGGCAAAACTCAATAAATGTTTCGCTTAGCAACATAAATTTTGGGATCAATTGCGGTTGGAAGTCGAGGACTACCAGTAGCTCTGAAATGGTGGCCCAGACAGCTCACGGAGGGTTATCTGACTTACTATAAAAATTAAACTACACCTACGGCCGAGCACAGAAATTACACCCTGAACTCGATTAAATTGAGGGCCGCATCAGGGTTGTGTTTGACCTCGGGGGGCCGGGTGTGTGTGGCCAGCTCAACACCCACTCATTGAGGCTCCATTTTCAGCCAGGATGGCCTCCTGCCAGTGAAAATGGAGCCTGGGGAGGCCTCCGTTTTTGCTGGCAAAGGGCTGCAGGAGGACGTCGCGGCCAAAAACGGAGCCCGGGAGGGCCGCGGGCTGATCCTTTGCTGTTTCCAGGGCGGCCCTGTGGACCAGATCTAAGTCTGGCCCGCGAGCCTTGAGTCAGACACCCATGCTGTAGGATATAACAGGTTCTCCACTGAACTCAAGGTTTGCTTTGTTTCCGTCCATGGCGTTACCGCCACTCAGTGGAAGAACATTGTCATCAGGGGTGGTATTCACTTACCTTCCCTACCGGTTCACAAATGTTAGCGCATGCGTGTGCACCACCGCTCATGCGCACAGCCTTCTGCTCATGCGCACAGCCTTCCGCTCATGCGCAAGCCTTCCACGCATGCATACAGCCTTCCGTGCATGCGCACAGCCTTCCGCGCATGTGTACAGCCTTCCACGCATGCGTACAGCCTTCCGCGCATGCGCACAGCCTTCCGCGCATGCGCACAGCCTTCCACACATGCGCACAGCCTTCCGCGCATGCGCATACTCTCGAAAACGTGGAAAATTGGGACGTCATTACATCTGGCCGGATGGGCTGGCCTACCCCCGCAGTCAGTGCTACGGGTTCGCCCGAACCGGATAGAACCGGCTGAATAGCACCTCCGATCGTCATCCTCTGCTGGTTGCCAATGGCAAGTCTCCTCCGAAGCTCCCACTTCACACATTCCTCCTACTCAACAGAACCACAGACATTTGTCTCAGGAGGACAATTTCCAGGATTCCTGTCAAGACATCCGGCGCGCAACTAAATTGGCCGCAGAACGAATCCCACTTCCGAAACTTACCCTGAAGAGCTGTGGAATCTCTGCCGGCTTTCTTCCTGGTGGCCCATAGCTGGAGAAGACCATATGTTGCCTGGTGAGCTGTATCTCATCTGTCCCCTATGAGTACAGACTTCCATCGGTTTCAGTCAATCAGAATAGAGCTGGAAGGGACCTTTGAGGTCTTCTAGTCCAACCCCCTGCTCAAGCAGGAGACCTCATACTATTTCAGACAAGTGGGCTGTCCAGTCTCTTCTTAAAAACCTCCAGTGTTGGAGCGTCCACAACTTCTGGTGGCAAGCTGTTCCACTGGTTAATTGTTCTCACAGCCAGGAAGTTTCTCCTTAGTTCCAGGTTGCTTCTCTCCTTGATTAGTTTCCATCCATTGTTTCTACTCCTGCCTTCAGGTGCTTTGGAAAACAACTTGACCCTCCTTGTCTTTGTGGTAGGCCCTCAAATACTACAATACGCAAATATACACAAATATTGGAATACTGATATTCTTTTCTTTGCATCCTGGCGCTGGCCTCAGTATGTTTGGTTCTCTTGCTAATCTGCTTTCAGGTGCTTCGGAGCGGTTCGCAAATGTGCGCGCGTGCGCTTTTCTCGCACACGCGCCTTCCGCGCATGCGCCCGGCCTCCAAAATGTGGTTAAATCGGACCGCATTACGTCCGGGCGGGTGGGCAGGCGAAATACCACCTCTGAGATGCATTGGAAAATAAGTTTACACCTTGTCTTTGTGGCAGGCCGTTTAATCCTAGAATACTCAAATATACTCAAATACCGCAATGCTGATATTTTCTTTGTGTCCTGGAACTGTCCTTGGTATGTTTGGTTGTCCTGTTGATCTGCCGTCCCTAGGAGATGGCATCTTCCGGAATGTCCAGTTTTATTCTCACTTAAAGTCACGGCGCGTGCCAAGGTCCTCAGAGAAACCCAGTTCAGAGCCTCGGCTTTATTCTTGGCGGTCCGAGATCATTCTGGTTTGTTCCACTGCTCAGAGTTGCCTGACACGGTTGTCTCTGCCTCGTGACAAACCTGGATTCATGGCCCTCCATCTATGACCAGATGCCAACTTCCCAAGAGTCCCAGCAACGGAGGGTTTGATTCAGGGGTGAAATTCAGCAGGTTCGGACAGGTTCTGTAGAACTGGTGGCGGCGATTACGCACAGTCTGGAGAACCGGTAAATCGCACCACTGACTGGCCCCGCCCCGCTCCGCCTCACTCCTCTCTTCTGTCTCGGGCTCGTACGGACAGAGGAAACATGAGAAGGAGGCAAGAAGCAGCCAGGTTGAACGCTAGAAGACTTGGCCGAACTTTTCTGTCGGTTCTGTGGGCGTGGCTTGGTGGGCATGGCTTGGCCACGCCCACCAAGCCACACCCACAGAACCGGTAGGGGGAAAATTTGAATGTCACCCCTGGTTTGATTTGATTCTTGTCTAATCTCAGCTAGACAAGTTTTTCACTCTATCCGGTAAAACTCTTCACAAGGACGTTCCCTACTACACCGTAAAACCTTTTTCTCACATGTACACCGAAGGAGAACAGGAAGTCCTCGACTTGCAACAGTCCGTTTAGTGACCGTTTAAAGTTACCACGGAATTGAAAAAAAGGGACTTGCGACCGTTTTCCCACACTTACGACCGTTGAAGCATCCTCACGGTCACGTGATCAACGTTCAGATGCTTGGCAGCTGGTTCATATTTATGACGGTCACGTGATCCTCTTTTGCGACCTTCTGACCAGCAAAGTCCATGGGGGGGGGGGGAAGCCAGATTCTCTTAACAACCACGCGACTAACTTAACCTCGGCAGCGATTCACTTAACAACCGTGGCAAGAAAGCTCGTAAAATGGCTTAAAGCTCACTTAACCAATGTTTCGCTCAGCAACAGAAATTTTGGGCTTCCGTCTCTAGGACTGACTGCCTCTATTTTAATCCAGCATAAGGAGAGAATCATAGAACCCCAGAGCTGGAAGGGACCTCGGAGGTCTTCCAGTCCAACCCCCTGCCCAAGGCAGGACTCCTTACACCGTCTTGGACAAATTGTGGTCCAGTCCTTTCTTGAAAACCTCCAGGAATGGAGCACCTACGACAGTGGCAAGCCGTTCCACTGGTTAATTGTCCTCACTGTTAGAAGTTTCTCCTTCATTCCAGGTTTATTTATTTATTTTATTTATTTACTTACTTACTTTTATTTATTTACTTACTTACTTACTTTTATTTATTTACTTACTTACTTACTTACTTTTATTTATTTACTTACTTTTATTTACTTACTTACTTACTTACTTTTATTTATTTACTTACTTACTTACTTACTTACTTACTTACTTAATTACTTACTTACTTTTATTTACTTACTTACTTACTTACTTACTTACTTACTTACTTACTTACTTACTTACTTACTTATTTTAGTGTTCTTATATGCTGCCCTACTCCCTGGGGACTCAGGGCAGCGTACAACATGTAAAGAACAACTATAAAAAAACAGTGTCAATAAAAAAAATAATAACAGTTTAATTAAAAAAAAACATTCAAACCATACATTCATGGGGGAGACCTAAGATATTAAATGGTTTCCAATGCAGGAAGAGGCATGTCTTAATGGCTTTTCGGAAGGCCAGCAAGGTGGGGATAATTCGGATCTCTGGGGGTAGTCGGTTCCAGAGAACAGGGGCCCCCACAGAGAAGGCTCTCCCCCTAGGCCCCGCCAGCCGGCATTGTTTGGCTGACGGGATCCAGAGGAGACCCGCTCTGTGGGACATAACCGGTCAAAGGGAAGTGTGAGGTAGGATGCGGTCCCAGAGGTAACCTGGTCCCAAGCCATGTAGGGCTTTAAAGATGATGATCAACACCTTGAATTGCACCCGGAGACCAATGGGCAACCAATGCAGCTGGCGAAGTATGGGTGTTACATGGGTGCATCTTGAGACACCCACCACAGCTCGCGCAGCCGCATTTTGCACCAGTTGAAGTCTCCGGATACTCTTCAAGGGTAGCCCCATGTAGAGCGCATTGCAGTAGTCCAATCGAGAGGTGACAAGGGCATGAGTGACCGTGAGTAGAGGTTGCTTCTTTCTTCATTAGTGTTTCCATCCATTGTTACTTGTCCTGCCTTCTGGTGCTTTGGAAAATAAGTTGACCCTCCTATTTGTTTGGGGCAGCCCCTCAAATACGGGAATATTGCTTATTAGAGACTGGAGCCAGAACAATTATAACTATTGTCCAGTGTTTATTGTTGCATTGCTGGATTCATTGGGGTTCATGAGACATGGGGAGGGCAGGGAGCCACAAGATAGTTTTCCTTAATGCATCTTTATTTATAGTCCTGTTCCTGCACACGCATATTATTCTTCAGATAATTGCATGGTATCCCACCCTATAATTAAGACAAAACAACCACTGAGAAATCCGAAAACGTTAAAGAGTTCCGTTCTGGTTTTTATCAATGGGAAGCAGCATTTTTCACGATCGCCCATCCCAGTCGAGGTCTACCTATACAGGGTTACTTTCACTTAATAACTGTGTTACTAACTTAACGGCAGTGAAGAATTGTGACAAGAAAGGTGGTAAAATAGGACAAAGCTCACAACTGTCTCACTTAGCAATAGTAATTTTGGGCTGAATCATGGTCATAAGTCGAGGACTAATCTGTAATCTCATATATTTCGTTGTTAAAGTTCTTGTGAAAAAGAGAATACATGTTTCTATCTCTCCATTTATGGTGATATTATTATACATGGAAGAATCAGAAGAATTAGTATCTGACAGCTCGGTAGTTCTCAACTATTGCAACTTCAAGTAGTGTGGACTTCAACTCCCAGAATTCCCTTCCAGCTGAGTTGAAGTCCACATGTCTTTTTTTAAACAGTAAACATTAACAGAGTTGGAAGGGACCTTGTAGGTCATCTAGTCCAACCCCCTGCCCAAGCAGGAGACCCTACACCAGGGATGGCAAACCTATGGCACGCGTGCCAGAGGTGGCACGCAACACCCTCTCTGTGGGCACATGAGCCGTTGCCCCAGTTCAGATCCGCCGTGCATGCGCGTGTACCTCCCACCAGCCAGCTAGTCTTCAAATCTCTGCCGTGCATGCGTGGGGTGGGGTGGGGCGCGTGCAAGGCCCCCATGCACGCATGCGTGGGGGGCGTGGCGTGTGCAGGAGGTCTTTGGGCATGTGGGGGGCCCGCGCGTGCATATGCAGGGGATGGGGCATGTGCATAGGGGCCGCACATGCATTGCATTTTGGGGGTTTGCGCGTATGCGCATATGCTCACGCATTCGCAGATGTGCGCTTTTGGCACTTGGTCTGGAAAAGTTTAGCCATCACTACCCTACCCTGTTTCTGACAGAGGGAAGTCCAGTCTCTTCTTGAAAGCCTCCAGTGATGAAGCTCCCACCACCTCTGAAGGCAACGTCTGTTCCATCGGTCTTAAAATTGTCCACATTTCTGTTGCTAAGAGAGACATTTCTTAAGGGAGTTTTGCCCGCTTGTATGACCTTTCTCGCCGGAGTTGTGAAGTTGAATCAATGCAGTTGTTAAATTAGTCCCACGGTTGTTAAGTGAATCTGGCTTCCTCACTGACTTGGCTTGTCAGAAGGTCGCAAAAGGGGATTCGCGTGACCCCGGGACACTGCAACCGTCATAAATATGAGCCAATGGCCAAGCGACTAATTTTTGATCCCATGATCATGGGGATGTTGCAGCGGTCAGGTGACAAACAGACAGAAGTCGCTTTTTTTCATTGTCGTTGTAACTTTGAATGGTCACTAAATGAACTGTTGCAAGTTGAGGACTACCTGTGTTCCTTCCCTGAGAGAGAATACTTGTCCACTGCTAAAATATCCTTTTTTTCTTTTTTTTCTTTTTTTTCTTTTTTTCTTTTTTTCCTTTCTTTTTTTCTTTTTTTTCTTTTTTTTCTTTTTTTTCCTTTTTTTCTTTTTTTTTCTTTTTTTTTCTTTTTTTCTTTTTTTTCTTTTTTCTTTTTTTTAAATCCCAGGCCTTTGAGTTGGCAACTGGAGACTATCTCTTCGAGCCACATTCTGGTGAAGACTATTCCAGGGATGAAGGTATGTATGTTTTCTTTAAATAGCTTGGCCTGCTTTGAACTTTGGTGACTTTCTAGGGAATATGAAGAGACCGTTCCTGAGAACAATTTCATTTCAAAAATACCAACGCCTGCCTTTTCCCCCTCCTCTTTAAAATCCCATCACTAACTGTAAGTCACTCCCTTCCGCAGAATTATTTTTCCTCCCAAAATCTTGAGAGAGGATTCCTGTCCTGTCCCGTAAAACCTGCATCTGTGTGTGCGGAAAGATTGAAATTGTGCAGCTTGGATACACAACCTGACACCGTGTGGCGCAATCTGGAGACACTACACTTGACACCGAATGCCGAATTCCCAATTTCGGGGACATTTGACCGTATTTATCCCTTAGGCAGATTTTCTTTTTATATATCCCTACGGATTATCTGTGAATGTGGGCAGTGGTGATGATAGCATTCATCATCTTAAATTCGCTGGGGGCAAAAAATATAGAAGACAACGATGGAAAAATCTGAATTATTTATGATTAAATGTATATACCGCCCTTCTAACCGGCAAGCAAACTCTAGTAAACATCATTTAGTAAAGTTGGAACGACATTGGAATAATTTCTGTGAAAATTGTTTGCAGCTGTAAAACAGCCGTTTCAAACTGGGGAAAAAGCATAATATTTAGCAAATTCTATTAAAGTTTGTCGCAAATATCAAAACCAGAAGCACACACAGATGACTGATTCCGCTGGATTCAATAACTTCTTTATAAACATGATATATATATATATATATATATATATATATATATATATATATATATATATATATATATATATATATATATATATATATATATATATATATATATATATATATATATATATATATATATATATATATATATATATATATATATATATATATATATATATATTTACAATACCACAAATAGAATTCTTCTTCAATCAGTTACAGGCAAACACAAGCAGCAGAGTTAGTTTCATTTCAGCAGAGTTCAGAGTGGAAGAGTACGGAGTGAGGAGACCTGGAGCCACGCCCAGCCTTAAGCTTAAATTCCAGTTTTGATTCTCTGCACAGACTCAAAAGTGGTTAGCTCCCATTGGCTGAATCAGTTGCTATGCCTATTCATTGGCTAACCTTGTTAACATGACTCTCCCAGTCATGAATATTCTAACAAATTCTTTTGCAAGAGCAAATGTTAGGCACAAACTGTTTGTATTAATATACGTTAATATGTCACTTAATACACATTCTTTTCTTTTTTCTTTTTATCCTGCCCTGTACTTTTTTGGAGCATGGCTTCTGGCAGGAGTGTGTGTGTGTGTGTGTGTGTGTGTGTGTGTGTGTGTGTGTGTGTGTGTGTGTGTGTGTGTGTTTTAGTATTATTAAGGTATCAGTCTTAAATTCAGGCTTATCGCCCTTTTGGGTAAATACGGTCATTGCTAAATGATTTACAGGTAAGTCCTCGACTTACGACCATAACCGAGCCCAAAATTCCCGCTGCAGTCCACAGTTGTTAAGTGAGTTTTGGCCCCTTTTATGACCTTTCCTGCCGCAGTTGTGCAATGCATCGGGTGGATGTTAAGTGAATCAGGTGGTCAGGGATTAATTCGGTCGTTAAGGGAAGATCTGTCTCCCCCCCCCCCCCCGTTGACTTCACTTGTCGGAAGCCAAAGGGGGAAATCGCCAATGGGTGATCTGGTGACCCCGGGACACTGTAACCGTCATAGATACAAGTCAGTTGCCAAGCGCCCGGATGTTGATCACGGGATGCTGCAGTGCTCCTGTGTGCTAAACGGCCCTGAGTCCCATTTTTCAATGCCATCGTACTGTCGAGTCAGCAAACGGTCGTAAGTC
Source organism: Diadophis punctatus similis (assembly GCA_023053685.1). NCBI lineage: Eukaryota > Metazoa > Chordata > Lepidosauria > Squamata > Dipsadidae > Diadophis > Diadophis punctatus. The sequence continues at coordinate 80,509,743 of JALIGW010000004.1, read as the reverse complement.
GAAGACCCTCCCTGCAAAGTCCTATTTCCATCTGTGAACCTGCCCGTTATCCGCGCTTGTTTGTTCGGAACATCCTTGGCAGCGGTGTTAACAGGAGCCTCGCTTATTTTATTTTTTTTGCTTTCCTTTTTAAGCGCTGCCTACGATCCCCGAACTCTCTTGTCTGCCCGGCCTCGGGAGCCTCTGCATGGGGTTTTCTGCCAAAGCGCTATTGTGTGGAGAACTTCTTTGGGTTTCTTTTTTTTTCTTTTTTTAAAAAAAAAACTAATTCCATTTTTCCTCCTCCCCTTCTTCTTTTTATCCCCTCCTTGCCCTGCCCTGCCCCGCCCTTCCCGCTCCTTATGTCCTTTGTTTCTCTCCTCCATAGACCACATAGCTCACATCATAGAGCTCCTAGGCAATATCCCAAGGCACTTTGCTCTCTCTGGAAAATATTCTCGGGAATTCTTCAATCGCAGAGGTAGTCCCTCTTCTTTTTAAAGGCGCCGTGACGCAGACAGAAGCGGACTGCGAATTGCTTGTCGGCAGCTCAGGGCCCTAGAATGCATGTTCGAAATATCTCTATCTCTCTAACTATTATCTATCTACTCTCTCTCTCTCTCTCTCTCTCTCTCTCTCTCTCTCTCTCTCTCTCTCTCTCCCTCTCTCTCTCTCTCTCTCTCTCTCTCTCTCTCTCTCTCTCTCTCTCCCTCCCTCCCTCCCTCCCTCCCTCCCTCCCTCCCTCTCTAATTTATCTATCTATCTATCTGTCTGTCTGTCTATCTATCTATCTATCTATCTATCTATCTATCTATCTATCTATCTATCTATCTATCTATCTATCTCTAATTTATATTTATCTATCTGTATCATCTATCATTTATATCTATCTATCTAATTATTTGTTTCTATCTATCTCTAATTCTATCTATCTATCTATCTCTAATTTATATTTATCTATATCTGTCTATCTATCTATATCTATCTCTAATTTATATCTATCTATCTATATCTATCTATCTATCTCTAATTATGTTTCTATCTATCTCTATTTCTATCTATCATCTATCATCTATCTATCTTATATATCTATCTGTATCTATCTATCTATCTATCTATCTATCTATCTATCTATCTATCTATCTATCTATCTATCCCTCCCTCCCTCCCTCCCTCCCTCTCCCTCTAATTTATCTCTATATCTATCTATCTATCTATCTATCTATCTATCTATCTATCTATCTATCTATCTATCTATCTATCTATCTATCTATCTATAATTTATATTTATCTATATCTATCTATCATCTATCATTTATATCTATCTATCATCTATCTATCATTTATATCTATCTCTAATTATTTGTTTCTATCTATCTCTAATTCTATCTATCTATCTCTAATTTATATTTATCTATATCTGTCTATCTATATCTATCTCTAATTTATATCTATCTATCTATCTATCTATCTATCTATCTATCTATCTATCTATCTATCTATCTATCTATATCTATCTCTAATTATGTTTCTATCTATCTCTATTTCTATCTATCATCTATCATCTATCTTATATATCTGTCTGTATCTATCTATCTATCTATCTATCTATCTATCTATCTATCTATCTATCTATCTATCTATCACTTATATCTCTGTCTGTCTGTCTGTCTGTCTGTCTGTCTGTCTGTCTGTCTATATCTATCTATCTATTTATCTATCTATCTATCTATCTATCTATCTATCTATCTATCTATCTATCTATCTATCTATCTATCTATCTTCTATCTATCTATCTATCTATCTATCTATCTATCTATCTATCTATCTATCTATCTATCTTCTATCTAATCTATAAATTTAGGACTTAAAAGCTACGAATGATTGGGTGCTTGGCTGTCTCACAAGGCAGCCTGGCCCTCTGATTTGAACATTGTTTTTTTTTCTAAATTCACGCTGCAAGCAACCTTCGCATCTCCGTGTTTTTAGCAGGGCGGTTGAGCCTGTCTGTTTCTGTCTGTACCGGGCCGTTCTCCTTGTGTGCATGCCGTGTATTGATTAAACTGTTGTATGTTTCTCTGTTTTGCTGGAAATATGCTCCAATGCAGATCACATAGCATTGATCATTGAACTGCTGGGAAAAATCCCTCGAAAATACGCAGTGTTGGGAAAATATTCCAAGGAGTTTTTCACCAAAAAAGGTAACCGTGTTTCTGAACCTGCTAATATCAACAGTAGCTCTTTCCCCCTCCCTCCCACAAAATGACTCATCCTTATGAAAGATGAAGCATTTGTTTAATTTAAAAAATATATATGTTAGAATCCGTGCAGGATGGATTTTGTTTTACAGATAGTCCTTCGACTTTTGTGCTCCAAATTTCTATCGTTTAAGTGAGACATTTGTTACTTGAGTGCCTGATTTCATGACTTTTCTTGCCACAGTTGTTAAGTGAATTATTGCCGTCGTTAAGTTAGCAACTTGGTTGTTAAATGAATCCGGCTTCCCGGTCGGCTTTGCTTGTCAGAAGGTTGCAAAAGGAGGGTGGATCACGTGACCGTAAGACATTGCAACCGTCATAAATATGAACCAGTTGGCAAGCGTCTGAATTTTGATCACGTGATCATATTTATGATGGTTGTAGTGCCCCGTGGGGGGATCACGTGATCCCGTTTTGCGACCTTCTGACAAGCAAAGTCAATGGGGAAGCCGGATTCACTTAACAACCACGTTACTAGCTTAACTAGTAGTAATCAACTGCAGTGATTCACTTAACAGCTGTGGCAAGAAAGGTCATAAAATGGGGCAAAACTCGCCTTAACAGCTGTCTCGCTTAGCAATGGAAATTTTGGGGCTCGGCTGTGATCTTAAGTTGAGGACTAGCTGTGATTAAAAAATATTTCTGTGCTCTCGGTCAATTCATCAGAAAGTGGCCCAAGTCAGTTAGGGTTGAACTGTAGTTTTTGCCCGAGAGACTCTGAGCATTAAACTTTGAGATGGGGAAATTCGATCCCTCCCTTCAGAATTTGCATTATTTTCCTTTTTTCCCACGCCCTACTTTTTCTCCTTGCTCTCTTTTGCCTCCCTCCCACGATGGTTGCACCCAATAATGTTCATCAATACTTGGGTTGGGTCAGCAAATGGTTCTGTCTGCAGTTCGCTTTGGAAATGGCCTCCCGTGGAATTGAAATTTGGCACGTTATAAGTAGACCTGCTTCTCCTCTGAACCAAATCACGGAATGGGAGGCTAGTTTAACAGGATAGCAGAGTTGGATGGGACCTTGGAGGTCTTCTAGTCCAACCCTCTGCTCAAGCAGGAGAGCCTATACCAGTGATGGCTAACCTTTTGTTCTTCCGGTGCTGAAAGTGCGCGCGCCCACACCCATAATGCAGTGCCCCCCCTGCGCGCCCCCGTGCATGTGTGCGTGACCCCCCTCGCTGCCCTGCCCCCCTGTGCATGCGCACACGGCCCTCCGTTCTCCCACCCCACCACATGCGCGCACGATCCCCCTGCCTCCCGTTTTGGGCCTAGCAGGCCTCCATGACGGCCTGTTTCCAAACTTCCGGTAGGCCCGTTTTTCGCTCTCCCCAGGCTCCTGAGGCCTTCCTGGAGCCTCAAGGAGGGTGAAAACAGCCTCCCCCAGCCCTCCGGAGGCTGGAAATGGCCCGTTCTGGACTTCCGGTAGGCCCGTTTTTCACCCTCCCAGACCGCCTCCACGCGGTCCCTGTACTTATCTGGCATCCAAAAGGGGCCGCGTCGAGACTCCCGGGAGGAAAGGGATACCGTGTGCGGCCAGCCGAAAATCAGCTGGCTGGGGCGCGCACATGCGCGCTGGAGCTGACCTAGGGCAACGGCCAGAGATGGTGCCATAGGTTCGCCATCACGGGCCTATTCTGTTTCAGACAAATGGCTGTCCCAATCACTTCTTGAAAACCTTCAGTGATGGAGCCCCCACAACCTCCGGAGGGAAGCCGTTCCAGGTTTAAAACACAGCACAAGTTCAAGGAAATCTGGTTTGACCACTGGAAAGGTGATCTGCTGCACGCCACGTCGGTTGCACTGAGATCCACCAAAACCAGGCTTGGCACACACATTCCCACTTTCTCCAATCAGCATTCGGCCCAACCGATTAGAACACCGAGGGCCAAACCTGCTGCGAATCCCTCTTTTTTTAGATGGTCCAGAAAGTGTTATCCCCACCCCACCCCGATGGTGACAGTGCTGCAAACAGCTTGCTGGTGAAGATGGGATTTGCCCGCACCTAGCTGGTTGATGGCATACAGGAAGTCCTCGACTTACAACAGATCACTTAGTATCCGTTCAAAGTTGCAACGGCCCTGATAAAAGTGACTTGGGACCTCTTTTTCACCGTTACGACTTTTGCATCCTCCCCATGGTCGTGTGATCAAAATCCGGACGCTTGGCAACTGACTCACATTTTTGACGGTTGCATTGTCCCGAGGGTCACGTGATCTCCTTTTGCAATCTTCTGACAAGCCAAGCCAACGGGGAAACCAGATTCACTTAACACAACCGGGTTACTAACTACAGGACTACAGGAACCATTTGCACCACTCGGGTGACCCCGAGGACACAGATAAACCTCCAAGTGGCCTCAACGACTGTCTAAAAAGGATGCAAATGACCAGCTGTCTGCAAGGAATATAAATTGTTCCATTCCTCTCCATCCAGTCAGATCTGAAGAAGCTTCTGGGATGAGAAGCGAAACGTCTTCAAAAGAAAAACCAAAAAGTCCAATTGTCTCTTGAAAAAAGCACCTTTGGGACAACTATGACCCGGATGACTGAGAATCTCTACAGACTTTTAACCAGGTTCCTAACTTTACAACTGTGGCAAGAAAGGTGGCAAAATGGGGCAGAGCTCACTGAACAAATGTTTCCCTTAGCAACATAAATTTTATGGTCATAACTCGAGGACTTCCTGTAATTGCATCGGAGGGCCTCCCACGCGGCTTCTTAAACATGTCGTCTTTCACCTTCACTTAGGTTGCTTTTATTTTATTTTTTCACTCCTCTTGGGGGGATTGTTTGGTTTTATTGATTGCGATCCGTTCTACTTCCAATGTTACCAAAAGAATGTTTTCACTTCTCTTCTATTTATATTCTGGGTAACCCGCCAAGAGTGGCTTTAATTGAGCAGGATATCAACAAACAAACGAACACACAAACACAAATGTTTATTGTACCCATGAAGGGCATCTTTTTGATGCATGGATTTGTAGCAGGAGTGTAACGCGCATTAGATAGATTATTAATTTGGGTGTATGTCGCAGAGATGCAACCCTGCAAAGAATACGTATAAAACTGACCCAAAAGGATTTCTTTCATGATTTTATTTTGGGAATGAATTAAATAATCCCTATAATTGTATATATACACAATTATATATAACTATAATTATATAAATATATATAAATAAATATATATAACCTTTATAACTGTCTGGTTCGGTTCTGCAACCCAACAAGACAGACACAGACTTCAGAGGATAATCAGAACTGCAGAAAAAACAATTGCTGCCAACCTGCCTTCCATTGAGGACCTGTATACTGCACGAGTCAAAAAGAGGGCTGTGGAAATATTTACACACCCCTCGCATCCTGGACATAAATTGCTTCAACTCCTACCCTCAAAACGACGCTATAGAGCACTGCACACCAAGACAACTAGACACAAGAACAGTTTTTCCCCGAACGCCATCACTCGGCTAAACAAATAATTCCCTCACCACTGTCAAACTATTCACAAAGGCTGCATTACTATTACTATTAGTTTTTCTCATCGTTCCTATCACCCATCTCCTCCCACTTATAACTGCAGGACTGTAACTTTGTTACAATTTATATTGACTGGTTCCTAATATGATTTGATTGATTATTTGATTTGATTGATTATTTGTACCCGGACATATACACTGAGAGCATATGCACCAAGACAAATTCCTTGTGTGTCCAATCATGCTTGGCCAATAAAAAATTAAATTAAATTCTATTCTATTCTATTCTATTCTATTCTATTCTATTCGAGACACTTTCACTTCCCTGTTTGAAAAAGATTTCCTCTATTGGAAAAAGCAGATTAAAAAAAAAGAATGTGTTGCGAACACTAGAATTATGAATAATAAATATTGTCCTTGCCTCTTTAACACATTGTAAAATCAGTAGGCCCAAAGGTTTGGTTTTTTTTGGGGGGGGGGGGGACGGGACACGGATGACTTCATTGAAAATAATTTCCCAGTTCTTCACCGCCCCCTTGTGGTTTGCCTTACGTTAGTTTGACTTTACAGAATAACAGAGCTGGAAGGGACCTTGGAAGGTCTTCTAGTCCAACCCCCTGCTCAGGCAAGGAACCCTATACCACGCTGGACAAATGGCTGTCCGGCATCTCCTTAAAAACCTCCAGTGTTGGAGCACTCACAACTTCTGGTGGCAAGCCGTTCCACTGATTGTTCATATAACTTTATATAATATATAATAAGTGAATATAACTTTCTCAAAATTGGTTTGGATGCCTCTGGTGCCCGTCCGTTTCAAATATTCCCTTTTCCAACTGTTTTGACTATAAAGTTTGGATTCTTTCGTCATAGCAGACAAGCCCACGAAAATCTGATTCCATGGCTGTTATTGAAAGAAGAAAATTCAGGGAGCAACAGGATATATTTTCCCCTTCCCAGGGCCATTTTCATCCTATAGGCAGTCCTCAGATTTACGACCACACAATTGAGCCCAACATTTATTTTGCCAAGTGAAACGTTTGCTTGCCCCAGTTTACGACTTTTCTTGCCACGGTTGTTAAGTGAATCGTTGCATTTGTCAAGTTAATAACCCGGTTGTTAAGTGTGTCTGGCTTCCCCATTGACTTTGCCTGTCAGGAGGTCGCAAAAGGGGATCATAGGACTCCAGGATACTGTAACCATCATAAATATGAGCCTCTGAATTTTGATCACGTGACCATGATCAAGTGTGAAAAACGGTCATAAGTCAGTGCTTTTTTCAGTGCTGCTGTAACTGAACAGTCACTAAATGAACTGTTGTAAGTCGAGGACTTCCTGTATTTCATCATGGTCTTCCTTTTAATCTTGGCATCCTTAAGACTTTTGGACTTCAACTCCCAGAATTCCCCAGCCAACAGAATGGGGAGGAAACCTATTATAAGTGCATGGCTGTTGAGCGTTTCGCCTTCATAAACTTGACTGCATTCGCACAAAATGAAACGTTGATTTTATATTATAAGGCCCTCCTAATTACAGAGTCAGCATTTTACATTCTAATTTTATTTTTCCATTCAGTACCCAAAAAGGATCGGTCCGATTCTATTTATTATGACTATTTTGGCATTTTAGCTTACAAATTCTAAGTCACACAGCATCTCGGGGACGTGAAGAACGGCTGAGACCCCCAAATAAATACGTTCCTGGGAGTTTCTTGCAAGCTTTTGAATAAAACACCATGAAACACAAGGATTTTTTTTTAAATATGTTTTTATTTTATTTTTTAAAAAAGTTAAATTACAAAAGTCAAAAAAAATCCAAAGACGAAACCCCCCCCCACAAAACAATCAAAGCATTTAAAAAAGGTGCATTAAAAAAACCACGATGCACATATTATCCCCTCTAGTTAAATACCGATTCATATATTAGTACAAGATTAGTTTCCACCCTTTGCAAGACCAAATGATGGAGTTAGAGACCAGTCATTGCAGGATGCTAAGATGTCTTGACTCCTCTTGCAGTGTTTATTGCTTTTTATACAGTTTTCCAAGGAGCAAAAGGTAGAAAAGAGCAACAGCATTTTCATTGGTGAATTCTCCCTGCAAATCCTTAAGAACATCCTGTTGATACAACCTAGATGAGATCACGTACCAGCCAGGGATAATGTCCTAAATCATCCTGGCTATGTGAACTGGGTGAGATCATGTAGGCATGAGAAGCCCGTTTGAGGTAGGCAGTTTGCTGCACACAACCTCCACATGGCCTCTATCTCTACAACCAAATGTTTAAACTACCAAATAACACGAGGATATTTTTTGTGCGTGAATCAATGTGCCTGCTACTACGGCTGCTTCCCAAACTCAAAAAGAGACTCCGATCAAATCTCAACGCGTGCAGAACTAACCCATTTCCCCCTTCCGCCTTTCCCATAAACGCAGGAGAACTTCGACACATCACAAAGCTAAAACCCTGGAGTCTCTTCGACGTTTTGGTGGAGAAATACGGTTGGCCTCAGGAAGACGCGGCGGAGTTTACCGATTTCCTGATCCCCATGCTAGAAATGGTTCCGGAAAAACGCGCTTCGGCTGGCGAATGCCTTCGGCACCCTTGGCTGAATTTGTAGCAGTGGCTTTGGATCGAACAGCTCGGGCCAGCCCTCCCTTTCTCGTGCATCAAAGCTAAAAAAAACGGTGACTGTCATAAAATGCTCTTTAACAGGATGGCTTCAATCTAACTCCTTTATTTTTTACTTTGGAGGTACTGTTTGACTTTTTTTTGTTTTTGTTTTTTGTTTTTTTTGTGTTTTTTTTTTTGTGCACTGTGTTCTGGGGAGGAGGAGGAAGGAGGATTGTCATATTTTTTTTGTCTTCAACTAGTAGTTCTACTGACCGTCTCCAAAACTACCCCCCCACCCAAACTTACTCTGTGTCTTTAAAGCATTGTTTCTTGTGCCGTGTGGAATCCAAACATCGACTTTTTGGAAGCGCATCTCTTCAATTCTCTTCCCCTTTTACTGTGTTTCGGGCAGGTTTGTAACTATTTATGGAAACTATTTTAGCTGAATATTATATAATTTACAAGTGTGAGACGTTTATCAAGTCCGGATTTCGGAAATGTACAATTCTTAACTTCTTCAAGCAAAGGGACCTTGTTCTTTGTAAAATAGCGTTATGTAAATGCACCCTGTAAATGTTTATTTCCATTAAAAAAACAAACAAACAAACAAACAACAAACACAACAAATGGGATGGGGCACAAGTTGCAGAGTTAAAGCTATTAAATTGAAAAGTGAGTTTAGTATACCAATTGCATGTAGTGGATTTTGCTTTAGGGCAGTGGTTCCCAACCTTCCTAATACCGCGACCCCCACCCCGCCCCCGTGACCCCACCGCGACCCACCCTGCCACCACCATTTGGGTTCTTTTACCCTCTGCGCATGCGCAAAGCGTTCTGCTGCATGCGCAGAGGGTAAAAGAACCCAAATGGCGGCGTCCGGGCGAAGTCTCCAGATCCGGGCGAGGTCTCCGCTCGCTTCGCATGTTGTCTCTGGGAGCTTTTCAAGCCCCGTCGCGAAAGGCATGCGTGACTTCGGCGGGGCCTGGACAGGCAGTTGCCCGGAGAGAGCCATCCCCTTCGCGGCTTCACCCCGAATGCTACAGATAGACGGGAGAGACTCTGCGAAGGGGATGGCTCAAAAAGCTCCCAGAGGCAACACGCGAAGCGAGTGGAGACCTCACCCGGATTGTGGGGTGTGATATCGATATGGCCAGGCTTGTGGCAGTGGGGGGGAGTGAGGATGCCGGGGCGACCCCTGGGAAATGGTCATTCGACCCCCAAAGGGGTCCCGACCCCCAGGTTGGGAACCGCTGCTTTAGGGAGTTACGTAAACGTCCCTTTCTGTAGCTTATATTGGATCTCGAAAGAAAAGTGACTCTTGATTTCTAAAATCTCTCTCTCTCTGCAAGAGGCACTTTAAAGAAGTCTGAAGTGTACGAAAAATATATATATGTGAATGTATTTATATATATATATATATATATATATATATATATATATATATATATATATATATATATATATATATATATATATATATATATATATATATATATATATATATATATATATATATATATTGAGTGACTTTAATAAGGTGTCATTTGCTTTTCAGTTGTGAGTTGATGGCATAAGCAATTGAGAACTGCTTTCTTAGTAAGAGTAGTTGCTATATTAGGCTGAAGAATTGAAAGAAAACCTTGGAAGCATTTTTTGTGCAGAACTGTGGATGACACACAAAAAAAGGTAGTCCTTTTAAGGGAGGAAAACAACAACAACAAAAAAGAAGAAATGATACAAACCTTACATTAAAAAAAAACGAAAGACCATGCACCTTCCATTCATAGCTTTACCTGTTTCAGAAACAAATTGCACTAGCTTATTTTCTCTTCCCGCCCCCATAATCGACATATTAAGGAAGACATCTTCCTTTGTAAGTTGCACACAATAAAAGTTAGGTGTTTTTTTTGTATGAAAAGACAAAAAAAAAAAAAAGAAAAAAAAAAGTAGATTCCAAAAAGAGATCTCCTACCTAGGCAATACAGATTTTAGAATGTAAACTTACAGAGGTGTCTTTTAGCCTCTTTTAAAAAGTTGGTGGGAATGAATGTACATTTCTTTCTGGTTTTACACATTAATTACGGTGCCACTTTGTCCATTTTAAAAGTTATTCACATGCCTTTGCAATACTTAGATTGTGAGCCAGTTCTCTCTCCCCCCCCATATTGTAACAATAATTAATTGTTTGAGGTGCTTGCAAAGTTGTCTTAATTAAAGTGGTTGTTTTCCTTTTTTCAGAAATTGTCCTTCTCCCTCTGGATTGTTTTGGGATAGGGGCAAATGCAAACGGTTTTTACTCGTTCGGTGTTTGTTAGAAAAAAATCAAACGGCAGTTGCTGCAGAAGTGTTTTTTTGCCTTTTTGTTTTTTGAATGTTTATTAAACAAACAAACAAACAAACCTCAAAAGCAGAGCGACGCATAGTAGATATCCCAGCCTTGCTATATATTTTGTACGCCAGGATCCACATCCCGGAAGGCGAGTTAAATTCACTTGCCGCAAATGTGGTGCCAGTAGCTTAGAATGCTTGTACGTAACGATAGCTTTTCAAGAGAAAAACTTTTGTGCCATTATAGATACAGATTTTGGATGGAACCAGGCAGAGCTATAAAAGGACTATCAGTGCAGACCACGTTTGCAAGAAAACCACACATCATCAATTGCTTTAGACCAGGGGTGTCAAACTCAAGGCCCGCGGGCAGGATCCGGCCCACGGGGCGCTTAGAACCAGCCCTCAGGGCCGCCCTGGAAACAGCGAAGAGCCGACCTGCGGTGCCACTGCCAGCAAAAACGGAGCTCAGGAGCGCTGCGCACAGCCCTCCTGAGCTGCGTTTTCGGCTGCAACGGCCTCCTGCAAAACCTCTTGCCAGCGAAAACGGAGCTTGGGGAGGCCACGCATAGCCCACCTGGGCTTTGTTTTCGGCCATGACCGCCTCCTACAGCCCTTTGCCAGTGAAAACGGAGCTTGGGGAGGCTGCGCATGTCCTGCCCAGGCTCCACTTTTGGCCGCGACAGCCTCCAGCCCTTTACCAGTGAAAACCGAGCTTGGGGAGGCCACACATGGCCCACGGGGCTTTGTTTTTGGCCGCGACGGCCTCCTGCAGCCCTCTGCCAGCGAAAACAGACCTCGGGGGAGGCTGTGTGAGCTGGCCACGCCCCCATGGCCACGCCCTCCTGCCCGGCCCTCCAGGTCAAACATAAATCTTCTTGTGGCCCTCAATGAAATCAAGTTTGACACCTTTGCTTTAGACCAATCCCTTTCCGAAGGATGCCTATAGCTTCAGATGAACAGTCTTGCATTCGATATTTGTAGCTCAGGGTTGAAAGTCTCTGAGCTGGGTGGTTTTCTTGCAGACGTTTCATGACCCAAACTAGGAAACTCGGCACCGATGACGTTACCTAGTTGGGTCATGAAACGTCTGCAAGAAAACCAACCAAGTTCAGAGAGCGCCAAGGACCTCAACGCCTTGCAGTCGCTGTCCATTGGTTAACAGCTTTGCAAAGGAACCTAATTAGTTGGAGGTGGTCATCTCATCATGCTTTGCCCCGATTGGCTACGGCAATATGCAAATCCTCGATTCAGGGAGGGAACAGCGTTCCTGGATGGTTGTTTTCCCTGCCCTTCGCTGAAACTCTTCCCGGGGGTGGGTGGGGTGGGGGTCGGTGGGTTAATGTGAGGGAGGGGGGATGCGGAACAAGATTATGGAAGAATTGCTTTGGTTTGCGTAGCTTGTCCCCGATGATTATTTGCATACTGTATTCTATTTATGTACTATATAAAAAGGAAGGTGATTTTACATCTGGCTCAAGACCGTGTTCATTTCCATGGGATACACAAAAGTGAAGTCGCTGCTGCATCTCCGTTGGAATTTGGTGACGACGAACCAGCAAAGATTCCACCCAGCAACTTTTTTGTTTTGTGATCCCGAGTCTTCCCCAGTGGCAGCTTGGTTTATTGGGCTGCTTTCCTCTCTCTGCGAAACCCTGCAATCCGCGGGTGTATAGGTGGCGGCACCACCTCAAGTAACATTAAAGAGAGGAATCTCACCTGAGTAACCTGCTAAATTGAGAAGGACTTTGTGTCCACCTAACTGAGGAAACAGGTAAGGAACACTCCTGCTTCATGTAGGTAGGAAGGAACCAGCTACTTCTCATTTCAGCATATAATATGCGAATTATAGCATACATTCGCAAGGATGGACTCTGATTCACGGAAACCTAAATTGTACTAACTTTATGTTACTCCAATACATTTGGTGGTTCTCGTCTATTACCAGTTTTATCAGTACAGATGGTCCTTGACTTACGGCCACAATGGAGGACCAAATTTCTATTGCTAAGCGAGACATTTGTTAAGTGAGTTCTGCCCCGTTTTACGACCTTTCTTACCACAGTTGTTAAGCGAATCACTGCGGTTGTTAAGTTAGTAACGGGGTTGTTCAGTGAATTTGGCTTCCCCAGAAGGCTGCCAAAGGTGATCTCATGACCCCAGATGCTGTGTCCGTCGTCACTGTGAGTCAGTGGCTAAGCGTCTGAATTTTGATCCACGAGACCATGGGGCTGCAGCAACGGTCGCAAGAGTGAAAAAGGTCGTCACTTTTTTCAGTGATGATGTAACTTTGGTCACTAAATTGAAGATTACCTGTACCAACAACACAGTCAAGATCGGTAGCCTGGAGGTAGAATATATAACATGATGATTTGCCTAGCTCCACAGAGCCATCTCTCTGGGCACGCGAGCCGTCGCCTGTTGCTCTTCCGGGTTCCGGCACGCCGGCCAGCTGGTCTTCACATGCGTGGGAGCACTGGAAACCGGAAAAGCAGCTGCCTGGTGTGCATTCACGCGCTGGGAAGATCTTCCGGTTTCCAGCATGTGCACCAGAAACCATACGACCAGGTGGCCGGCGCACATGTACGTGCCGGAAACCAGATCATCTTCCTAGCGATTGGATGCGCACCGGGCGGCTGCTCTTCCGGTTTCCGGCACACACACACACACGCCCGTATTAGCACTCAGTGTCGAAAAGGTTCACCAACACTAGCCTAGCTATTCCTGTCTCATGCAAGCCAAATGTGATTGAATTTGGGTTGGATAGTCCAAAAGAGGCTCGGGATCTGATGAAGTGTCATCTGGAGTTCTGATGTGCTCATTATACAGAAAGAGTCCAGGTAATTGTGCCCAACATTTCTGTGGTGGAAGTGAGACATTGGTTTTGTCCCATTTTACAACCTTTCCTGCCACAGTTGTTAAGTGAATCACTGCAGTTGTTAAGCTAGTAACCCGGTCGTTAAGTGAATCTGGCTTTCCCATTGACTTTGCTTGTCAGAAAGTCGCAAAAGAGGATCACATGACCCCCGGGACACTGTGACCGTCTTAAATGTGAATCGGTTGCCAAGCATCTGCATTTTGATCACGGTGATGCCAGCGGGCGTTAACTGTGAAAAACGGTGGGAAATCACCTTTTCAGTGCCGTTGCAACTTTGAAAACAGTCCCTAAACGAACTGTTGTAAGTCGAGGATTACCTGTAGCGTTTTAGCATTGAAGAATGCCATTTGATAAATAGCACACTAATAGTTGTAGTAGTTTCTGCTACTAGCAGGGGTAGCATTTTCCTCAAGCACCGTTGGATAAAGAATACAGTAGAAAAGAAAAAGAAAAAAAAGAATAGAATAGAATAAGAGCTGGATGGGACCTTGGAGGTCTTCTAGTCCAACCCCCTGCTTAGGCAGGAAACCCTATACCCGTGATGGTGAACCTATGGCACGCATACCAGAGGTGTCACGCAGAGCCCTCTGTGGGCATGCATACCGTCGCCAGCTGGTCTTCACAGGTGCCAGAGTGCCGGAAAACGGCCCGAAAAATGCCCCAAAAACAGGCATGTGCGCGCCGGCAGCTGGTCTTCAGGTTTACAGCGCCCCGGCACACGCACATGCGTTCCAGTTTGGCCACTTGGTGCCGAAAAGGTTCGCCATCACTGCCCTATAGCATTTCAGACAAATGGTTGTCCAACATCTTCTTAAAAACTTCCAGTGTTGGAGCATTCACAACTTCTGGTGGCAAGTTGTTCCACTGATTAACTGGTCTATCAATCAGGAAAAAATGGCATCCAGTTGTTAAATTTCTTCAGAGTCCTTTGGATTAACAGACTAACCGGCTCCATGTTTGCATTTGTTCCGCTCAGTGAATAACAGCATCTTTTGGCCGAGGTAAAGTCCGCTCAGGAGCAGCTAAGGCACTTACAACACCGTTTCAACGTACAATTTCTTAAAACAGCAAATTAGCAAAAGAGGGTTTAAAACTGACATAATTGTGATTTATTAACATGAATTAAAATGCCCAACCAGTGCTGCAATGTGACAGTATATTAAAAAAAAAATTAAAAGTTCATATACTGTACTACTTTCACAAAGATCACACGCTTTTGCAAAAGACTTGTTATGTACAATACTATATCAAATGAGAAGCATTAAGCAGTTTTACACGCAAAAGGAACAGTATTTACAGCACTTGTCAGAGACATTAGAAACAATCTATACATTAAATTACAATGTCTGAAAAGAAGTAATTGAAAATAAAGGAGCCATGTTCACACCAAACTATAAAAAAAAAATCTGTATTGCGCCTTCTACTATATGCACACAAAAACTGTTGACAGATGAAAAAAAAAATCTGTTAGTGCCGTCCACTTAGCTGTGTACTTCTTTTTTAATTACATATGTATAAAAAGTAAATATAGAAAACATTCACTAAATGAATTTTTAACTGCAACAAGAAAAATTTAAAAGTTATGCAGCAACAAATCTACTGCCAGAACAAACGGAGCTGGAATGTTCATGTACAAAATAATTTTTAAAAAAAACCACCTAAAAAAACCTGTGGCTTTCGCCGCAGTTTTAGGGATTTTTTTTTTTAAAAAAAGCAAAACTGGAAATACGATGAAAAGCACGCGCGCACTGGTGTTCACTTTTATACAAAGTATAATGTACAAGCTTTAAAAAGTACCTTGAACAGGTACATATGAAATATACAGATTTTTACAGAACATTTTTAAAATGTTTAGAAGCGAGGAGGGGAGGAGGAGGAGTTGAGGAGGGGTCCGTTTTTAATGCCACCCTGAACCATGATAATTGTTTTGAAACGTCGGCGGCACCTGTGCTCTGTGAATAGGTATTTGCCCGGGCAACGGAGATGCCTGCTGAGGTCCTTGTACGCCATGCGGAAGGGACACAGAGCCAGGATGAGGACAGAACCCGGACGCTGTAGGGGTGGCGATACTGGTTGGTCCTTGGGGCTGGAGGTGTGAACCCTGGCCGGGGAGCGGACAGTGCGGCCCTGTTCCAGTTGGCTGATGCTGAGGTCCGGTTCCCAAAGGGGGATGATGCGGCGGCTGTGACGGGTAAGTTGACACCGCTGAATGAGCACTTGAAGGAAAAAGGGAGGGCCCCTGGTGAGATGGGTGATGTAGTCCTTGGGCCGGTGCTGCGTGATGACCGGAGCTCAATACATTGGAAGGTGGTGGGGGCGGCGGCGGAGGTGGCGCCGAGCTGACTACGTGCTGGTGTTGTGCTTGCAAACCTTGATGGGCTGTGGTGGGATGAGTAGGAAGGTGATGAGGGAGGGGGGCGGGAGGAGGCGGCGGTGGCGGAGGCAGGTGGTGACTGGCAGCTTGAGAATGGATGTGGGAACCGGTGGCCACGGCATGCACGGGACTCACCCCGTGGGCCACGGCGTGCTGCGAGTTTTGCTGCTGCACGAGGTGTGGTCCGGGAGCGGCGGGAGGGGGCGGAGGCGGGGGCGCCCCCACCACGGAGCTCTGGTGATGAATACTGGCCGTTGGAGATGGCAGGAAGTGCCCGCTGTTGACAAGGTGGCCTGAAACGGGCTGCTGACAGGCGGGTACCGGCGAGGGCTTGATTTGGTCCGGAGGGAAAGACGTTTTGTTTGGATGGGATGCTGCTTTTGATCTGATTGTAATTTTGAAAGTTTCCTGAGGGGGGTTGCTGGTTTTGATAATAAGTGGAGGAAGGGGGTGGCGGGGGAGGGGGCGGCGGGGCGGCAGCGTTCAGAGTCTGTTGGTGAAACTGATTGTAAGGGACCGAAGAGGTTGGGGGAAATAACGTCCCGGTGTTCGGCTGCTGGGCGGTAGGCTGGAGAGTTTGGGTGGTGGCGTAAAACCCCCGGTGAGAGTCTCTCTGAGGCGTCCCCACCTGAGGAGACGGTGGGTGGTGAGGTCGGTATGGTGATCCTAATGGTTGGGAAGGAGGCTTTGGCGACAGGTAGCCGTGCTGAGCCGGGGTGAGGGGGGTGGAGGGTTTGGGAGGGTTTTCTACGTGAGGCGAAGTGGGGCAAGGTAGCTTCGGCGGTGCCGGAGGCGGCTTCTGGGAGAGCAGGTCAGCCGTGCTGCGCAGAAGGGGCTGGGACGGGGGAGGAGGTTTTGAAAGTGCTTCGGCGTTGTTGGAAAGCGGTTTCTGTTGCTGGTCTGGTTTAGGGTGAGTTGTGTTGTCAGCCCCAGGAGTGTCTCCTGCACTCTCCCACTGGGAATCCTGCTTCGTGGGCGTTTTTCCAAGTGACTGAACAGGAACTACAGGATTTGGTGAAGAAGTCTGTATCAAGAGAAAGAAGCGTAAGTGTCCGTCTGTTGTTCTAAAACACGTTCATTCTGGCTAAACAAAAAACCTGTTCTGCACAGGCTCAAGAACAAGGACCACAAAGAACAGCATTTCTTCACACAAGATGCTCTCACTTGTCTGACAACAACTGGTATCTAACATTTTGAACCTCATGAAAAGAAAGAAACAATATCCCTGTTCTGTGAACTATATATAAATAGTCAAAATGTCTGGGGGGGAAAAGTCATAGCTTTAACATTTAAAGAACTCGTTTAAAACTTGTCAACTCTTTCATTTTGCAGCCCCAAAATGTCACGCCTCTTGGTTGTTTTGCAGCAGAGAATCAGCAAGGTATATTTATAATGAAGGTAGCTACCCAATTCTTTAAAAAAAGAAACAATTAAGGCAATATTTAATTGGTATAAATAGATCGGTTCAATACCTGGCATTAATAGTACGATGGCTTCAATGCCATTTCAACAACTAAACATTTTGAAATCTTACTTAGCGGGCACATTCTGTAGTATTTCAAATAGAGGTAGTCCTCGACTTCCGACCACAACGGAGCCAAAATTTATGATGGTGAGAATTTGTCAAATGAATTTTGCCCCATTTTACGACCTTCCTTGCCCCAGTTGTTAAGTGAATCACTGCAGTTGTTAAGTTAGTAGTAAGGATGTTATCCCCATTGACTTTGCTGGTCAGAAGGTCGCAGGAAGAAATCACAGGACACTGCAACGGTCATAAATATGAACCAAGCATCCCAATTTTGATCACATGACCCCGGGGATGCTGCAACAGTCGTGTGAAAACGGTCGTAAGTGTGAAAAATGGTCATAAGTCACTTTCTTTGTGCCATTGTAACTGAACGGTCACTAAATGAAGTGTTGCAAGTCGAGGACTAGCTGTACCGCATTCACTTATGCTGGTAAGAACTCTCTATCCTGTGCAGTTCCTTAGTGCTGCGTTTCCTCCTTTACATTAACTTATCTTGGGGGGAATCACTACTTATAAGCTTTCTATTTGATGACATCATTCTGCAGTTCACAAATGTGCATTATAATCTCAAATCTGACCTGGGTTCTATTTAAGAACTGCTTTGCTGAACTAATAAAACCAGTCAAGTCTTTTTCCCATCTGACTCTTACAAATGTCTCTAGGGATTTAGAGCAACAGTGGGTTTTTTTTTTGTCTCCAGCATTTGGTTATTAAAATTATACTGTCTCTTTACGAAAACTCTATGTTTGAATTCTAATTAAATTCAGAAGCCAAGTAATAACGTTGAAGCGCTCTCTCTATATATATATACATGGATCATGCTGTGTAAAACGGTACCTTGCTTGGTTTTAGAGGACTCTTGCACGTCTTCAGAGGAGTATCTGGGGATGGACATTCACCTGTAGGCTCAGGATTTTCAGGATCAGTTTCTGTAACAAAGAAGAGTCTAGAAATAGAATGATTGCTGGATCTGGATACTGTTAAGAAATTTTTTTGGGGGGAGGGACAGATTAAACTTTCATATATGCAATAGACCATTGTCCTAAGATCCATTAATAGTGTCTGTGGTGAACAGTTGCCGCCAGAAACAATAGCACTTACAACAGCACTTAAGACTTATATACCGCTTCATAGTGCTTTTACAGCCCTCTCTAAGCGGTTTACAGCCTATTGCCCCCAACAATTTGGGTCCTCCTTTTACAGATCTTGGAAGGACAGAAGGCTGAGTCAACCTTGAGCCTGGTGAGAATCGAACTGCTGGCAGAATTAGCCTGCAATACTGCATTCTAACCACTGCGCCACCAGGGCTCAGCAACAAGGAGCTGCTCCAAAAGGAGGGAGTGTGATCAGAAGCAACGAAGTGATCTCTTACCAGAATCCTTGTCTTTCCTATGATCACTAAGAAGCAACGCTCGCTGATAACTTCGCTCTCTCACTTGCTCCACTGATGTTGAAGAGGTCCTTTAAAAGAAAACCAAAATTCTAACTTGTAATTTGCTTCTTAACAACAAATATTAAAGGCAACTTTAATTCAGCTCCCTTGCTCTCTTAACCGGGTTTGAAGGTGCTTCCAATCATTTTGATGGCTTATAGTTTAGTGTTGGTAGAATATTTATGCTACAATGATTAAGGAAAATGCAAAGGCAGGGAAATCTTCTACTGTCTTAAAAAGGTCTTTGGTTTCTGGAGGTCCTGCTAGGTGTTTTCTTCATGGGAATAACAGTGGGATGCAAGGGAAGCCATGAGAGTAGTGGTGGATGAATCCCACGGTAGTTCACATGGTAAAGGATCCAGATAAAAACATGTGGAGTCTCCGGTGTAAGAACTATATAATTGCTTAGGGACTGAACAGGACAATGAGCTAAGCCACCTGGATTTTTTTTAACACTGGTGAAATCTGTAGCACGGCACATATTAGGCTCTGGGAGGGTGTTTTTGGCCTCCAGGGAGGCAGTTTTCGCCCTTCCCAGGCTCATGAGAAGCCTCTGGAGCCTGGGGAGGGCGTAAAACGGGCCTACCGGGCCCACTGGAAGTTGGGGAGCACGGGGCGGCACTGAATTATGGGTGTGGGCACGCACACGTGTGCTTTTGGCACCCGAGAAAAAAAAGGTTCATCATCATTGGGCTAAGAGGATAAGTCAAACTTGACTCAGGTGTTACCACCTGCCTATGGTGGAAATAACCAGTGACCTTAATAGCAGTGAAGGCAACCTTGGAGCAACAAGGATGATTCTTTTAATGTGGCTTCTTACACATGAAGACATTTCAACGCAGCTTCCTTGGGCTCATCGGCTGCTGCTTTTGAATTCTTTTTAGGTTTTCGTTTTTATATGCTTTTAGCTTTTCTATACATAATTTATTTTTACTTTTATGTATCTTTTATGCTTTTGTAATTCTTTGTACCCCGCCCTCCTCGTGCTGGTATTTGCCATAATAAAGGTTGGATTTGACTTGACCTGACTTGATCAATCGCACCCAGCCTGCAAACAATGCAATTTTTTTTCCCAACGTGGGTGGAACTTTTCCAGTGCAAGCCATAACTGGTGTGAGAATTAAGCTCGGAGCGATCTGGTTCCAGAGCAGAGTTACGCAGATTCAACTACAACCCAGTTTTAAAGCCGTGATGTGTACAGCAAAGTGTTCACTGAAAGATTGCAAGAAGGGGGAAAGGGGTCTGAAGAACCACCTGACAGTGACTGAGGCAACCCACCCTCCTGAAAAATAAGGGACCTCAGAAAAGAACTTAGATTTGAGTAGTTTCTGGCACTCGAAGTAACTTCACGAATCATCTGACACACACACACACAAAACGCTTTTGCCCTGTTCAACCTAAATTCGGCTAAATTGCAGAGATAAAAAGACCTGAGAATCTATTACAGGGGTGTCAAACTTGATTTCATTGAGGGCCCCATCAAGGTTTACCTCCGGGGTGATGGTGGTGGGCGTGGCTGGGGGAGGCGTGGCCAGCTCTATGTCACTTGTGTCAAGGACACCTGTGGTGGCCAAATGCTAAGGCAGGACTTCCCTCAAACTCTCCCTCACTCTAGATATAATCTTCCTTCCTTCCCTTCTCTTCCTTCCCTTTCATTCTTTCTTCTTCCTTCCCCTCTTTCCTTCCTTGCTCTCTTCCCATGTTCCCTTTTCCTTTTTCTTTCCTCTTTCCCTTTCCTGTCCCTTCTTGCATGCTCAAATGCAAAAGGGGAAACATTTCTCCTTTTGTTTTGTGTTTGTTGTGCTAAGCCCTCTGCTAGTGAAAACGGAGCTCGGGAGGGCCGTATGTGGCCCCCCAGACCCCGTTTTCACTGGCAGAGGCACCGCAGGCCGGTCCTTTGCTGTTTCCAGGGCAGCCCCGCGGGCCAGATCTAAGCTCCCATCCGGCCTGCGGGCCTTGAGTTTGACACCCCTTGTCGATTACCATCCAAAAGACTCATAAGTCTGTTCAGTTTATGTGCAGACTAGCATTACTTCGACATTTCTCAAAGCGATTTATGGGTAGTCCTCGACTTACAACGTTCAGTGACCGTTCAAAGTTACAACGGCACTGAAAAAAATTGACTTAGGACCGCTTTTTACGGTTACGACCTTCGCAGCCTTCCTACGATCGTGTGAGCAAAATTCAGACGCTTGGCGACTGCTTCATATTTATGACCGTTGCTGTGTCCCAAGGTCACGTGATCAAAATTCGGAAGCTTGGCAACTGAGTCATATTTATGACCGTTGCTGTGTCCCAAGGTCACGTGATCAAAATTCAGACGCTTGGCAACTGCTTCATATTTATGACCGTTGCTGTGTCCCAAGGTCACGTGATCAAAATTCGGAAGCTTGGCAACTGAGTCATATTTATGACCGTTGCTGTGTCCCAAGGTCACGTGATCAAAATTCAGACGCTTGGCAACTGCTTCATATTTATGACCGTTGCTGTGTCCCAAGGTCACGTGATCAAAATTCGGAAGCTTGGCAACTGAGTCATATTTATGACCGTTGCAGTGTCCTGGGGTTCACTGGATCCCCTTTTGTGACCTACCGACTAGCAAAGTTAATAGGGGAAGCCAGATTCACTTAACAACCGTGTGACTAACTTAACCACTTGCAGTGATTCACTTAAAAATTGTGGCGAGAAAGGTCGTCAAATAGGGCAAATGTTTCGCTTCATTAACAGAAATTTTGGGCTCAATTGTGGTCGTAAGTCAAGGACTAGCTGTATTTACAATCAACCAAAGCAAAGAACACATTGGGGAAACCAGCTTTTGCCACCGTTCGAAGGTTTAGCAACTACTGGTCGTATTTTGCGACATTCGAGAGCTCTCCATGGTGGTTTTGCAAAAGAACTTACCACTGGGCCTCCGGATCGCTCTTTTCCCCCGACGCCTCCTTTAAGGAAGCAGAGTTTTCGGCCTCTTCTGAAATGGCACCGTGCTCAGTGGCTGGCAAAGATACGGGGAGGCTGGCCGTGTGTTCCCTCTCCGGCTGCTCCCCGTTTTCACCGCTGTTGTAGCCATCGGTAGCAGCGCTGCCGTTTCCTGCCCCGGCAGCGTGAGGCGACATGCTCAAGAGAGAAAAGTTTTCTCCTTTAGAGCCGCTTTTTCGGGCTTCTCGCTGCCTCTTGCGGTATTCCAGAAGCGACACCTAGGAAAGAATCAAAAAGGAAAGTGTGATTTCTCTAAGTATTGCCGTTTCTTCCCCCACCCATCCTTCAAAAGACACTTGTGCGCTGTAATGTCGCCTCTATTTTGAAAAGGCCGTGAAAAATGATCCGTGTCAGTTTTTGTCACGATCATCGTAGCAGCTTTCTTACTTTGTGCTCTTTGACCATTGAAGGAAGATTATAATCTTCAATATTGCTAGTTCATAAGTCGATTCAGTTTGCTAGTGGGCACCTACACTAAAGCCTTTGAAAAGTCTTAAGCATATAAATTTATGGACAAGCAGAAATGCCTTCCTGCTGTTGTTTCGCGCCTTAAGTTAAACTTCCACTTGAGTTGGTACCTTTTTCTTTTGCGGAGGATTCTGGGGTGTGCAATTGCCATCCATCATGTTGTCACTATTGGCAGTCCTTCCAAAACTAGCTGCGAGTCCCTCTTCAGAAGTACAAAACACGGGCGTTTCCACAAACATGCCCCGAGCATCGTCTGGAATCAGGCACTTCGACTCGTTGATTCGGAACCCACCGCCGACTTCTAACTGGTGCGAAGGAGTTAAGTCTCTCAAATTAGAATTCATGGAGAAATTGACACCTGTCCTGTCGGGACTCTTGATCCAGGTTGGATACACCGTTCCCCGCCCGCAGTGAGCCGTTTCCAGTTGGCTGTTTGCATCAGTCCGGTTGTGGCAGGGAGCGTCCAGCGGTTTATGCAGTGCGCTTTGCTCGATGGCTTCAAGTCCCAGCTGGAGCTCAGAGGAAGGGCTCTCTTTTTCTCCCGAGCACTGCCGGGGGCCATCGGACCTGTTCCTTGGACTGGCGTATCCGATCGTTTTGATCTCTTGCAGGCATATCTCCGTAAGGCTGGAATTTCTGAACGGATTGAGTGCTAGCATGGAGGAGCAGGAACGTTCGTAACCCTGTTCAAAAAAGACGGGGGAGGGAAATAGCGTAAAGCCATTAGCCTAAATAAAAGTTATCTCCGTGGGAACTATTCCGGTAGTTCGCTTTTAATGTATAGTTCATATTTCTGGATTCGCTTTCAAAACCAACTTGTAGATCAATGAAGATCTATAAAATGTGTCAGGTTTTTCCTTAAAGTTATAGGTGTGTTCATATAGACCAGGGGTGGCCAAACTATGGTTCTTTGAGGACCTGTGGACTTCAACTCCCAGAATTCCTGAGCTAGCCATGCATGCATGGCTGGCTCAGGAATTCTGGGAGTTGAAGTCTACAGGTCCTCAAAGAACCATAGTTTGGCCACCCCTGATATAGACACTCTTAAGTTTTTATTTCTTCCTGATCTTTCATATTATTCTATTTTTAATATTCCAGTTCTCTTTTTAACTGCTTTACTGAAAATCTTTGAATCATAGCTGGGGACTATACACATTCCTAAGGACTAAAAAGTTCTGGAAGAATAACAAAAGCTAGTTATTCCAATTAATTGTATTGAGACAACCTGAGGGGGGAACACACCAAATTGATTCCTTTATTTATGACACTGAAATACATTAAAAGACATTGTCTGAACACTTTGCCATATCTAGATTGGATATTTGTTAAGTTTATTTTATTTAGTATATTAAACCTTTTACGTACATTCCATCAACTTTTTTTTCCTTTTAAAAGAAAATCCTATTTACATTGTGAAAGTAGGAACTTGGGAAGCTAGACCCTAGGAACTATTAATGATTCATCAGGATCTCACATATCTTTTCTTATCTCTTAGGATTTACTGTTTGCAAATGTGTATTCCTACAAACCTCCCTGAACTGCACATTCTAAGAATTTACAGTGTAGAAAAAGATTTGCAAAGCAATAGCAATAGCACTTAGACTTATATACCGCTTCATAGTGCTTTACAGCCCTCTCTAAGCGGTTTACAGAGTTCAGCATATTGCCCCCAACAATCTGGGTCCTCATTTTACCGACCTCAGAAGGATGGAAGGCGGAGTCAACCTTGAGCTGGTGAGATTTGAACAGCCCAACTGCAGCTAGCAGTCAGCTGAAGTAGCCTGCAGTGCTGCACTCTAACCACTGCGCCACCTCGGCTCTATTAGCAGACCAAATAAAACTTCCCACACAAACTTACCTCTTGATTAAATGTTCGCCTCTTAACTTCTGGAGAACTTTCAGGTGAAGAAATATTCTGCAGTAAAAAAAAAAGGAATGTTTAAAAATTGCAGAACCAAACCGCTTTGATGAATTTTGAAAATAAGGAACAAAATAATTTCTCTTCAATCGTGTAAAGCTACCTATCATTTAGTTAAGGGTTGATGGCATTGCGGGAGCTGACCAAGTGAAAAGAGAAACCCTAAAAACAGGACATGGGGCCATGACCCACTCTGACTCTTCATTCTTAGGAAAGGCTCATAGGCTTCTAAAGGTAACAGTAGCGACAGATTACAGGTAGTCCTCGACATACGACAATTGAGGCAAAAATTTATGTTGCTAAATGAGACATTTGTTAAGTGAGATTTGCCCATTTTACGATTTTTCTTGCCATAGTTAAGTGAATCACTGCAGTTGATAAGTTAGTAACCTGGTTGTGAAGTAGTACTCAATCTATCTTCCCCATTGCCTTTGCTTGTCGGAAGGTCGCAAAAGGGGATCACATGGTCGCAGGAGGTCACAAAAGGGGATCACATGACCTTGGGACACAGCAAAGGTCATAAATATGAACCAGTTGCCAAGCGTCTGAATTTTATTCACGGGCATGCTGCAAAGGTTATAACTATGAAAAATTGTCGTAAGTCACATTTTTCAGTGCTGTTGTAACTTTGAACAGCCACTAAGCCAGTGTTTCTCAACCTTGGCAGTTTGAAGATGTGTGGACTTCAACTCCCAGAATTCCCCAGCCAGCGTTGCTGGCTGTGGAATTCTGGGAGTTGAAGTCCACACATCTTCAAACTGCCAAGGTTGAGAAACACTGCACTAAGCGAACTGCTGTAAGTCGAGGAATACCTGCATAGCTTTATTCTTCATGGACGCAGCTGATTTTTTTTCTGAAGCAATTAAGCTTCACGGGTTGCTTTATCGGACAAGGCAAGACAACGGAGTAGCCGAAGGCTCACCTCAAAGTGCACTGCGTTTCCATGGACACATGGAATCACCGAAGTAACAGATGAATAAATAGGTTTGTAACCATTCCTACAGGTTTCATCTTCCGTTTTTATTCTGGGAGGCGTGGCGAGCAACAATGGGTCTGAGGCAGAGAGATCGGCGTGGGTGGGCGTGGCGTACGGAGAAGGAGTGGGCGTTGACGTTTCTGAGTAGGTGGAGTCCTGCAGCTGGTACTGTCTTCGCTTTTTGAGTGGCGTTGTCAGATCTGTAGGTAACGATGGGGAGAAAAAGCAGAAGCCCCAATTAAGTCATTTTTCATGGTCGTACTGATATGTAGCCAATTTCAAACAATGTGTGGTTAGAACAGGTTCACGAACTCGTCACTGAACGGCTGCAAAATGAACTCTCGTTTTAAAGAAATAAACGCTTGTGGCTGATTTAAGCATTTGCTCCACCATTTAAAACTAATGTGTGGTAAGAGGTCTTCTTTCAGGAGCTGAAATTGATATATATGAATAAAACTTCCCACACAAACTTCGTTTTTATATATATAAATATGTATGTAAAATAACAGCCATGGTGGTGGAGTGGTTAGAATGCAGTATTGCAGGCTCACTCTGCCCACAGTCTGGAGTTCGATCCTGACCGGCTCAAGGTTGACTCAGCCTTCCATCCTTCCAAGGTGGGTCAAATGAGGACCCAGATTGTTGGGGGCAATAGGCTGACTCTGTAAACCACTTAGAGAGGGCTGTGAAGCACTGTGAAGCGGTATATACAGTAAGTCTAAGTGTTATTGCTATATACATATATACACACACACGAAAAGGAGGGGAGGGGAGCCTCTCTCTATCAGTACTTGAGGCATAGTCCTCGACTTACAGCAGTTCATTTAGTGACCATTCTAAGTTACAACAGCACTGAAAAAACTGACTTATGACCGTTTTTCACACAACCACTATGGCATCCCCATGGTTACATAATTAAAATTGGGACGCTTGACAACTGGTTCATATTTATGACGGTTGCAGTGTCCCAGGGTCATGTGATCCCCTTTTGTGACCGTCTGACAAGCAAAGTCAATAGGGAAGCTACATTCACTTAGCAACCATGTTACTAAATTGACCACCTGTGATTCACATAACAACTGTGGCAAGAAAAGTTGTAAAATGGGACAAAATTCACCTAACAACTGTCTCACTTAGCAATAGACATTTTGGGCACAACTCTGGTCATAAGTCAAGGACAACCTGTTAAAAGGGTAGTTGAGAAAGAGAGGCTCCCAACTGGTGGTCTGGAAACCATAAGCCACACCAGCCCTGAACATGGGATAAGGGTGAAATACATCACTAACGTCACCTGTCAAACAACAGCTGTCGGTCAGTAATAAGGGGCTTCTACTTTCACCGTTCACTGCAGGACTTCTGGATCTTTCGTGGGGCGAGGAAATGAAAAACCCAACAACCGAGTTTTCTTCTTCCATAGCTTGCTTTAACCAACGCTGCAAAACAGGAACAGTGAAGATGACAGAGATGCCACAGGACACTTAAAGCTCACCTTATACAAACATTGTTTTTAAGTTACTGTCATTATTAAGACAAAATATAATCTATCTGTAGCTCAAAAATAGGGAACAAATTAAATATACCGTATTTTTCGGAGTATAAGACTATATTATACTATACTATAAGATGCACCTACCCTTTTGGGGGAGGAAAACAAGAAAAAAAATCTGCCTTTGCGTCCCAGCATCCATCTGGTATTCATTTGGCCCGTTCACCGCAGCCCATTTGGCGCCACCATGGCCCATTCATTGTGGCCATTTGGCGCCGCCGATCCACACCACGGCCAAAAATGCGACGCAGGGCGGCCAAAAAAGGGGCATGCGGAGGCCGAAAATGCGATGCGCGGAGGCTGAAAACAGCTGATGGGTGGAGGCTGGCAGGTGGGCGGGGCTTCGACAACATTCGGTGTATAAGATGCACCACAATCTTCACCCACTTTTAGGGAGGGGGATGAGTGCGTCTTATACTCCGAAAAGTACGGTAATCAGCCTGGCAAAATAACAAAGGTCTTCGGCCAATGGTGGAATGACAAATGATTCGATGCTGTTACCGAAAAGCAATTTTATCGGGAATCCCTTGCCACTTCCTAATCCAGAAAACTGATTCATCGTGTTTTTTTTAACGTTCTATATATAACCCTAGGCTAGCAGGTGTGTTACCTTCTTACAGGAACCCAGAATGCTTTCCATCGGTTCTTTTCTCCGCCGTTTTTCAGAAAGGAAGGGCGATGTAAAACGGATATAGTGCTTCGGAGTCGTATATACATGCGGGCTGAAAGTGAGGCCTGGTAAAGAATTCAGCTGGGTGGCCAAGACCTCTGGGTCAGTGCTTATGCGCAGAGGCTTTTCTGAGAGGTTTTCCACTGGCTTTCCCGGCTTCTCGTTCTTCTCGCTTAACCACTCACTCACCAAGTGCTAAAACAGAAAAATCAGCAGAGCCTTTACTCTGGTGTTCTGGTGAACATTTAAAAAAAAAGAGAGAAAAGACATACAAGTAGTCTTTGACTACCCCTGGTTTGTTTAGTGACTGTTTGCAGCGACAGTGGAGCTGAAAAAAGTGATTAATACTTTTTCACACTTAAGACTATTGTAGCGTCCCTATGGTCACATGATCAAAACCCAGACACTGCCTGATATTTATGACGGTTGCAGAGTCCCAGGCCCACATGGTCCCCTTTTGCGACCTTCTGACAAGCAAAGGTCTTCTCAGATCTTTGGGGAAGCCGGATTCACTTAAACAAGTGGGTTACTAACTTAACAACCGCCTGGGTTCATTGAGGCAAAAAAGATCGCAAAATGGGGCAAAACTCACTAACGGTCTCGCTTAGCAACAGAAATTTCGAGTTCAAAAGCCAAAAAATACTGGACTAAAATACATACTTGGGATAGAAAAAATGATAAACCAACACATAGATTTGAAACCAGAAATATTTCTGTTGGGCATATTACCAGAACAGTATAATAAAGGGAATACATACATTATTTTATATGTATTAACGGCAGCAAGAATTGTGTTTGCACAACAATGGAAAAATGAAGAGATCCCGACAGAGGAAAGTGTTATAAAAAAAATATTAGAATGTGCTGAGCTGGATAGATTAACATTTAAAAGAAAAGAAAAAAAAGAAAAGAAAAGAAAAGAAAGAAACAGAATTCTCTTTAACATGGGACTTGTTTTACCAATGGCTAACTAATAGAAACAGAGGTTAGAAACTAAAAAGATTAAAAAGATAATAAAAAAATTGTATTGAAAATTTTGCAAGAAGGATAAACTAATTGTATTATTGTGATTAATATTGATATGTTTATTATGATTACTATTATGATTGTTGTACTTTTACTTAAAACTAACTGTGCCCAGACAACACGCTGTTCAGATAGATATGGAACTTTTTATGTTTATAAAAAAAATGCATTAATAAAGCATTTTTTTAAAAAGAAATTTTGAGTTCAAGGGTAGTTGTAAGTCGAGGACTTAACTGTATTAGCTACTTTTCCCTTCTCATCTCAGACAGAGTAGCAACGAGTGTCTCACGTACCTTTTTTGTTTTGGGGTATTTAGTGGGGCATTTATTAAGTGCTGGGGCTTCAGGTTCAGGAACTATTTCAGCCACGGGTGTCTCTGCTTCAGGCTCAGCGGAAAGCACGGTGGCTTCAGGTTCGTTGTGCTGTGAAATCACTTCCACGTCAGGGGAGGACGGCTGGATATCCGAACACATGCTAACGGTTCTGTGCCTCCGTCGCTGTTGCCCGATGTGTGTTCTATTCCGGGAAAAGCTTTTTCTCTGTTTTGTCCTGTTGACTTTGGCAGGAGTTGGCTTGGTGGCAGTTTCCTCTTTTGCTGGTTCCTGAACATCGCACATAATCCAGAGTTATATACCTTTGATAAACTTTGCGCATTTTCCCAAATCGGGAAAAAATACACGAAGGATAAAAATACATGTTTGGCAGTATTGCTCATACATCTTATTTAAGATCGTTTTAGCGTTTTTGTGCCTTGGCAGTATTTTTATTTTTTTATTTTGTATTTGGTTAAGAAAAAGGGCTATGTTCTACTTCATCTTTCTCTTATGTAAATACTATTTCCACTGATTATTATGAACGCTAGGACTGCATTCACAGTACAATTCCAAATCTCCAAATTCACTTTCTTAAGCAAACGTTAAGCATTGCAAAAGTCGGTGAACTAGAATGAAACAACTAGTTTGATGACCAGATGACAGAGGCTCAGGCCTTCACTGAAGTCACAGAGACTCATGTGTGACTTGGGTTGGTCACTCTGTCTTAGCCCAGCCCATCTCACTATATTGCTGCTTAGACAGAGCAGGACACCCAAATGTATTGCCTCAAGAAGTGTGGGATAGGAACAGAGCAATGAAAGAAATAACATTACTTGACTCTATGTGAAAAGCGTCAATACAGGTAAGATAATTTCCGGAGATAATCACTTAATAAAACATAGGCATCTACCTGAACAAATTCCGTCTCGTTGATGATCTGGGTATCCCTGCATTCTGATTTTATTTCTGTTTTAGCTGTACTGATTCTTTCCAAAGCTTGTTCCCTTCTTTTTTCTCTCTTTTCTAACCTGGCAAAAGCTTGAAGGATGGCTTCCATCTTCCGTTCTTCTCTGGTCTGAAGAATTTAATAACACTGATGCTTAAACAATTTATACATTAAATGACTTAAAATACAAAAAAAAGTTATTTAAAGTATTCTTGACAGGTCACATTCATAAAATCAATTTGAGAGAATCCACATTTTGTTCCCTAGTAATGGTATGGCATTTATATTTTGAAACCTGGAACATAGGTGCACATGTATGCGGTATTTATTAATAACATATTGAAAGTTTCAAGTGATGGGGACCCAGTATGGATTAGTGTTGAACAGTTATTTAATTTTAGATTTAAAGTAATTTTAATAAGAAACATTTTTTTTCTACATAAATAAATCCATATATTATTTTTAAATGCACTGGTATTTCACAACGACATTATATAAAATATTATAATCTATGAATAGTAAACATGTTATCTCCCATCTTAATCTTCTCTATCAGAAACGAGGTCAGATTATGCATGTATCAATGTCTGAGCAACTTTCTATAGTGCTTTTACAATGACTAGGATTTAAACTTCTTGGAACATAAAAAAACATTATCTCCTTTATTTGAGGTATACAATTAGCACTCTAAGGATCATTAGGTTAGACAAATCATTACATTCAGGCGATCACTTATGGTGATGGTGTTTATTACAGATGTCACAAGCACACAAATTAACTCACCAAACCCCTGCGTTTATGAATCTTATTCTGATTCTTCATTTTTTCCAGAGATAAGGAGAAAACGCTAAATATGCTAGTGCTGAGCTACTGAGATTTTTCAACTAAGGAGGCATGATGGTTGCATGCCTCTGGGAGAGTGACAATAACAATTTCACTGTGGCCAGGGACCACACACAGAAATTGTTGAGTGATGAGTGAAACTTGAACAAGAGAATTGTGAGGTTTTATACTGATGGGAACACATGAGATCTGCACCTCCAGGTCTTCAAGTTTCCAACAACACTCCTTTCCATGTAAATTAAAGCCCTATCAACCTCAGACAGAAATTACATGTAGTCCTCAACTTACAACAGTTCGTTTAGTGACCGTTCAAAGTTACAACGGCACTGAAAAAAGTGACTAATGACCATTTTTCACACTTACAATCTTGTGCAGCAACCTTGTGGTCACAGGATCAAAATTCGGACGCTTGGCAACTGCCTCACATTTATGACGGTTGCCGTGTCCCGGAGTCACAAAATCCCCTTTTGCGACTTTCTGACAAGCAAAGTCAATGGGGAAAGCCAGGTTTAACAACGGTGTGACTAACTTAACGGCTACAGGGATTCACTTAATAACTGTGGCAAGAAAAGTCAGAAAACGAAGCAAAACTCACTTAACAACTAGCAACAGAAATTTTGGACTCAATTGTGGTCGTAAGTTGAAGACTACCTGTACCTTAATGCTCATTTCTCTTTACCTCAGCAACCAGTCAGAACTGTGCCTTGTTTTTCTTTATTGCCAGCAAGTATCCACCACACACCATTCCCTCAGTTGCCAATAATCCAGACAGCTGGAACAGCTGGAGTTATGACCAGAATAGATAAGTCTGCCTCCACTGTGGTTCCAGAATGAGCCCAGCCTTCAATGGCTACCTTAAAACGTTTGACTTCATGTATGGCATTGTCATAGGGTTCGTGACAGCAGCCCAACCAACGGTCCACTTAGAGAGGATCCTATGAAAGATAATACTTAATCCCATTATTTGGACAACTACTTGCCCTTTCGGTCTTCTGATATATCTGTTTCATACACACAATAAAAATATCCTCTAGAAATAATACTCGTATCACTGTTGATGGCAACAGGATGTTCCAAGTTTTCTATACATCATCAATTTAGATAGCCATAACTAAGTAATCTTCTAGCCTCCATTTTGACAACTCTGGGCCAATACCTGTAAGATAAAGTTTCCCACTACTGTTGCCACAGAATATACAGATCCAAAAATGCTTCCCGAAGATTCTAGCATGTGTATTGTTTCATACATACTTGAATGCAATCTTAGATATTAATTTGATTCAAGTGCCAATATTACCCAAATGGCCATACATACTCAGCTTCTACCGTTAATATGGATTTCTCTTATATTTTACAACGCTAGAAATTGTTCAGCTATTCTTTTTATTAAAATCTACTTTAAAAATTGGCTGAAAACTGAAGTCTTGGAAATATCTTCCTATTGGTTGACAGGATTATGACATCACTTCTGAATTCCCCCAGCAACTGTAGATACACATGCACAGGAACGGCTTCTGTTTTTACTCTTTCGTCTGTCTGCTTTGATAGTTCTGCTGTTACCTATATCAGGCATCAAAATCTTCTAAGATTCTTAAGGTGAGCAAGTTGATCTTTCAGATAGGAGGAAGTCTTTCCAGCGACTGCTATCGAAAGTTTCGGTTTCTCTATCGTCCATCTTTCCTAATTTGTTTATGGTCCATCATTTTTTTCCAGCATATAATGTCTGGTCTAGGAATTGCAGATTTTTTGAGAAGGGAAAATATGCAGCACTGGGGGAAAAAGTTACTAGATTTACGTGGGGGGAAAAATCCAGTGTGTTGGTTGCTTTCCATGATTGTAAGATTTCTCCTTGCAGATAAACAAGCTGAGAAGGAGCATGAGTAGAGTTACTTATAGTAAAGCATGGGAAGCATAGCGGAAGCCAATGTATTCTTTGTAAAAAAAAAAAAGGTGAAAAGTAGTGTCTTTTATTTGATGGCTTCAACTCAGCTGGTAGGGAAAGAAAACTTCAAAAGAGTTACCGCTCAAAGTTGACATGGTGCTTTAATTTAGTAGTTCTCTCACCTCTGCTGAAGAAATACCATCTATTTTGTCATCTTTACATTTCAATTATGAGATTATGGAGGGAAAGTGCATTTGCTATGCCCTACAGAGTCATAGGTGTCTATAAACAATGGAAGATAATTATTATGTGTCGTCAGTGGAATCGAACACTCAAAGCTGAAGATCTTAAAACTTCTTTTCAAGCCATCTTTCTCCTGCACTTGCCTTACATCATGCCAAATGGAAGTTTATTGATCTGTACTCTCATGCCATTGATAACAGTGGTGGTGACAGCTTCTTCTGCCTTAATTTACTATATGAACAAGAGCCACACATGTATATATATATATATGCACATGTTTTCTTTCTGACATATATACTTATGCAGGATTCTGTACTTACTTTTCAAAATGATCTTGCAGCCCAAAGCAGATGGAATTCCATAAACTGTTCCGGGCCTCATTTATTAAATACAGGTAACCCTCGACTTGTGACCACAATTGAGCCCTAAATTTATGTTGTTAAGCAAGTTTTGCCCCATTTTATGACCTTTCTTGCCGCAATGGTAGCGGATCACTGCAGTAAACAATATGGTCGTTAAGTGAATCGGGCTTCCTTATTGACTCTGCTTGTCAGAAGGTCGCAAAAGGGGATCACGTGACCCCGGGACACGGCAACTGGCTTAAATACATGCCAGTCGCCAAGTTTTGATCACGTGACCAATTTTGAGTACGTGTCCACGGGGATGCTGCACTTTTTTCAGTGTCGTTGTAACTGTGAACAGTCACTAAATGAACTGTCGTTAAGTCGAGACTGCCTCTATTTATTTACTAAATGTATTAGACAGTGGAGAAAACAGGAATATTTCCCTATTTTCAGGTTAGGATAACTTGAGATGGAAACAAAAAAAATTAACCCGTAGCTTATGTTTCAATGTTTGTTTCTCTCCTTTGAGGAAAACTGCACAAGGAATAGAAATGAGGGCAGACATAAAATGCAACTGGAATTGATCTTTCAGACAAGAAGCAAAAGATGTAAGGACCAGACAGCAACAAAGTTATAGACTATGAGAGTTAGCCATAGATTTTTAATGGTAAATAATTTAGTGCATATAGAAAAGCTGAGGGCTATAAGGATCAATCACAGTACCGAAACATTGAATATATTCAAATTTTAAATAGAAAGGAAAAGAAAAGAGTTAAACAAGAGCAAATGCTTTAGCTACTGAATAGAGGAAGCAATGCTGATTGCTAGTATCCCAAAGCAGATACTAAAACTGGGGAGCAACTGGAAAGGAAGGGCAGCGGTCAAGATTTTAAGGTCACTGTGACAGATAACATTATTTCCTGAAAAGATAGGCTGAAGAGGGTAAAATATTTGGCTGGAAACTCCTCAATGTTTAAAATAGGAGGAACATCTTTAAGCAGAAAAAGCATTAAGTATTCTGTAGAGTAGCTTAGGAAAAAAACCTGTTATAACAATTAAGGATTAATTAATTTTGTGAGAAGAGAATGTAAACCAAGAAAAATAGGAGGCGTACACACCAGGCTCTGTAATAGACTCACTCAGAGGCCAAGAAAGATGATGAAAATGGTTTTAAAAAATACCTCCTACTTTTATGTATATAGATCAGTACAGAATAGATTAATAATCAAGTAGCTATCACATGGAATAAATTATTTTAAGTCTATTTTAATCTTTAAATGAAGACGCTTAAAAAACTGCTTCAATTTTACTCCATTGCTATTGAAATATTCTTTTTCTCATTTTCAGAGTTCTTCCTAAATACATGTCTCTTGTTAAAATCTAAGTTGTTCAGGCTATCTTCAAAGTTCTGTATTTCACTAAATAAAACTAAATAAATATTCAGCATGTTTGCTCAACATATTAAAAGACAAGAATCTGGTATCTCACGTTGAAGGACTCCTGTCTTTATAGCGATGTTTGTTTTCTATTATTGTTAGAAATAGATTCATAACTAGTTTTGAAAACAGAGGGCTCTTTATCACTGTGGCCAACCAAGATAGGTTAAAATAATAAAAATCAAAATATAGAAAGTATTTTCAGAGGATGACAGTGCATTAGATACAGGAAATAATTGAGAAAAATACATCCTTGAGAAAATATACACAACTTTTTTCAGAAATTACGGAACCAAAAAAAAAACAGAAACACACACACACACACACACACAAAAGTTTATATAGAATTAGCACAAATCAAGGAGCAGATTTCAAATATTCTCAAATGCTAAATACCTAGGAGAGGCAGCAATGATTAGCATGGGAAGAGCAACTGTCACTCATTTTTAGTGACAGCTTTAAGCGGCTACTAGCTTCCCAACTTACCATCTTCCTTTTCCTTTCTGCAATCTGCTCCTCTGATTCCATTTCTACTTCATT
Organism: Diadophis punctatus similis; assembly: GCA_023053685.1. NCBI lineage: Eukaryota > Metazoa > Chordata > Lepidosauria > Squamata > Dipsadidae > Diadophis > Diadophis punctatus. The sequence continues at coordinate 80,474,751 of JALIGW010000004.1, read as the reverse complement.
GCTAATAGGAGTTTTTTCTTCTATATCATCAATAAAATCTGGCTCCTGAAAGATGGAAATGACTGCTTTTACAGAAGCTCTACTACTGCTGCTGCTACTGCTGCTGGTATAACCTAGGGAACTCTACGATGCTAGTGTTGCAATCCTATACACACTTACCTGGGAGTAAGTCCCACTGAAATCACTAGGACTTGCTTCTGAGTAGACAGGAATAGGATTGCACTGTAAAAAAAAATCTCACGTCACAGCTAATGCAGGAGAGGATCTAACATGCAGAACCTGCAACTCATTTAATAGCCCACTCAATTAATAACCTAGATCAGGGCTGTCAAACACGCGTCATCACGGCAACGTCACGTGACGTATTGTGACTTTTCCTCCTTCGCTAAACCGGGTGTGGCCAGCATGTGATGCATCCGGCCCGCAGGCCATGAGTTTGACAGCCCTGACCTAGATAAAAGATATCTTCCCAAAGTATCTTTGCATACCAAAACAGTGAAGTAAGATTTACTTTAAAACTTCAGCATCTCAAGCTATATATTATTTTACCAAGTATTTTAACTCGAATGTGTAAAATATTTCATTTTGTCTAGATTAATTTACAATTTGAAAGATAATGATGTGCATCAAAACTTTGTTAAAGTATGTTAACTAACTTCATGTGCTTCCAATTGTTTTACTAACAGTGCAATCCTATGCAATTTTCCTACCCCGCTAAGTACAACGGACTTTCTCCCAGATAAACATTTACAAGATTTAGCATTAGTATGTGTTCAAAATTATCTAATGAGGTATTTCCCACAAATTGCATTTAATAGGGTATCATATTTATAGCTATTTTAGTTGTATTAAACATTAATAATTCATAGCATTTCTCCTACCCTGAAAAAACTCAGAGCTAATTTATATATCTATCAAACATTTTAAGTGTATACATATTGGATATAGTTAAGGAACTAATAATGACACATTAACGTTATGTATCATCCATCAGTTTTCTAGCAACTGAAGTTAAAATTTATAGCTGCCAAAATAAAACAAAAGCAAAGCATAGTACACCTGTCAGCATATTTTCACACTCATCCTTGTGTACTTTATCTGCATTACAATTACTACCAAAACTGGGAGGGCAAACTCTATTCCTTTACGTGTTCATTTTTATCTTGTTTAGAACATATTCAATTAGTGCCATTTACATGAAAAAGGATTGCTGAGATGCTGTGGGCTTACTTGCAGAAATCTGAAGTGCTTTCCTATATTTTATTTTTAAAAAAACCCTCCACAGTCAGTTGCCTGCCTTCCAATTAAGTCAGTAACTGGCTTAATATTTTAAGTTCATTGGTCTATTTTCTAGTGGATTTGCGTGCTACACAGCAGTGATGCTCGTGTGCGCATACACATACACCCATTTGTTTTAAGCAATGAATTCGAAGGAATTATTATTTCTTAAATCATAAAACACCATGAGAATGTCTGAGAGGCATTTAACAAGTACTATATCATTGTAGAAAAAAGAGAAAAGGATGATTTTTTTCAATATGTGATAAGTCTTTACTAGTAAGAGCCGAGGTGGCGCAGTGGTTAGAGAGCAGTACTGCAGGCCACTTTAGCTGACTGTGATCCGCAGGTCAGTGGTTCAAATCTCACCGGCTCAGGGTTGACTCAGCCTTCCATCCTTCCGAGGTAGGTAAAATGAGGACCCAGATTGTTGGGGGCAGTATAAATTTATTTATTTATTTATTTATTTATTTATTTATTTATTTATTTATTTATTTATTTGTTTGTTTGTTTATTATTTATTTATTTATTTATTTGTTTGTTTGTTTGTTTATTTATTTATTTAAATAAATGGATTTATATGCCGCCCAACTCCCAGGCAATATACATTGCTTACTGGTGAATACACTGTTGCTATAGATCAGTGTTTGTAGGAATCACATGCTGTACCATGCGGTCTACAACAACTCACTGCAGCCAACTCGCCACGGGACAAGAACTACACTAATATCAAAGAAATAGTAGAATAGAATCATTGAAGAAAGGATGCCGAAGGAGGGACAGAATGAAATGTGAATGACAAAAATGAAAATAATTTTTAAAAATTCTTTTAAATAATTAAATTGAATGGTTGAATTGTCCCGCAGCGAGTTGTCCATGGTGGGTTGTCCCACAGCAAGTTGTTCCATTCTGTGTATCATGTGGAACTGGCAGAAAGGCAAACAACAGCCTTGAAGATTTGGATGTGCACCCTCAAAGATAGCGAATACAAAATAAATACCATATTTTTCGCTCCATAAGACACACTCTTCCCCCCCCCCCCCAAAAGTCCTTTGCGGTCCTTTGACGAATAGCAGCTAGGCCGTGGCGGCAGGGTCCTTTTACAGTGCTGAACCCCGCCTCTTCTGTCTTTGTCATTGCCCGCCTCTTCTGTCTCTTTTCTGCAGTGCAGGAGTCAATAGGCAGAGCTGGCACATAAGAGGACACCTATCTGTGGTCCTCTCAGGCTCCGCCTCCTGCCCTCACTACACTGCTGCTCCAAAGTTTTTTGCTTGTTTTCCTAAACCTCTAAACCTAGGTGCGTCTTATGGAGCAAAAAATACGGTAATAAATAGCTTGCTTCATACTGAGATTTTCTTTCAGTGTGAAAGAAATGGCCATGCTCATATGTAAGCTAGAACTAGAATTCTGGCCCGCCATGGAAAAGGGCTGGGCCTGGATCTGTTCTATCAAACCTGGTTCCTTCAAACAACAGCCGTGGCTGACCTGTCAGGAATAAACCCAGGAATAAACCCGTAGGCTCCCATCATTAGAAGCTGCTCAACCACCTCAAAAAGTTACTGGTGCTGGAGCTCTTGAGCTTGCTGCACCTAGCAAATCAGGGCTGCAAGTCTCAAACAAGGGAGACAAGACAGCAGGCATTTTACTCCTGGTTCATTTTATCCACCAGGAAAATTAGTGAAGGAGCTGTGTACATAGGCAGGAGTTAATTCCCAGTATATCCAGTTTTGTTTTGCTCAAAGGAGCCCTGCTTTTATTTTCTGTGTGTGTGTATTGTTAACTATATCAGGCACCCTGAAACAAGTTCTCCCGTTTTCCTGATCAGCAAGGTAAGAATCAATACCGTTTTTTAAAAAAATGGCAAATAACACGACAGACTGAGGATTCTAATTGCAATGCACAAATGTAGCCTTTTCAGAACTACAAATCATAAATACAGTATAGTCTTGTTTATAAATGATTAGACCTCCAACCAGCTCCGTCCTCTGAAAGGACGAATACCCTTCACAAAACTATTATTAAGTCCTGGATTCTGGTTCAATCCCAACCTTCATTCCAAATTGGTATGGTGATTATGTACATGTCAATTATTTAAAATATTAAGACAGATTCTGGACTACGTGGGTACATCTACAAAACTCCCTTGCCTTAAAATAATCTCTACATCTCTGTAAATTCTTGTCTTAAATAAAAGTTAACCCCACTGGAGGATTATCCTGATAATTCAAGGCACAGCATGATATCCTTACATCAGTGATCTGCAAAAGTATTCAAAACGAACTCTTATTGTACACTGATGGAATTCAACAAGAGTAGTTGATTAAGGTTGAAGAAATCAGCAAGGATTTAAATTAGTACCTTTATTTTAGAAAAGGCACCAGAACCTACTTTCTTCATAGGCTCAGGAACCAAGCAAAACAAAAACAAAAAACCCACTCTGTAACCCTAGTCCCATTTTTGCGAGATGCGTGGCCATATACTGTAAAAAACCACCCTGCTTTTGCTGAAGTTTTCTATGTGAGAAGATTAGCCACAGAACGGAAAAAATACCTGATTATTTGAGATCGACAATCGAAGGGGAGAAAGTTTTCTCTGTCGGTTTTCTGGAAACTTGGTTTTGCTTGCTGCTACTTCACAATCCAACGTGATGTTCTGGTTTTGAGTCTCCTTCTCCTTTTTCCCCTTTTTCCTTCTCGTTTCATATCCTGTGTTCATATTTTCGGTAGGCTCAGAGGGACGCTTCAACACTGGGCATTCTGGGTTTTCTTTGAGGCAAGCACAGTCCACTTTGTATTTGCTTGTTTAAAAGAAATGGAAAATTAACATTAAGAAAAGCTTTGTGGCTATGATTAGGTTTTCTAGGAAACACATAAATGGAAGCCTAACTCTTTTTACAACTACTCAGAATTGAACACCATCATATTAAACAGATGAGCAACTTTAATGAATGTTATGATCAGCTCAAATCAATCCACTACAGGATATTCACTGATGGGTATGGACTATGATTTATCACACCGGTCAAATGCAGGTTCATTGACTGGCAAATCCAACTAGTTTCTGTGCCTGAAGACAGAACTTTGGTTTCCCTGTTCCGAGTCTAGCTTCTTATAACCATTACACCCGTTCTTTCATAATTAGTAAAAGACAATCAAATCGGTATTTTAAATCATAATTTAGATTCAGTGAAACTTTCACTGTACGGCCAAAAAGATGAGGATGAAAAAAGATCAATATGACTCGAGTGACCAAAGGTTTTTGGACTTATGTTACCAACATTATTATGCTCAGGTGTTCACTGGCTATATCATTTGATGATATGGTATGCGAGCTGTCGAAGAAAGCATCTGGAGATTTCACAGCTTTATTACTAAATCTAACACTGGTACCTAGATTACAGTCTAATGACGCAACCAGACATTTTTCGCTTACTTTTATGAGTCTGCATTTAATTCTTAGATTATGACAATACACAATTGAAAAAACATTGATTATTAATGTATCACCCTGGAATATGTTAGCAGCATCTCTGAAGCTCAGCATTACTTACCAATTACCATAATCAAAATCAAAGGCTATCGTTATTTCTGTTCCCTTTGGAATGTCCTGGGTGGAGTAGATATAGAGGTGAATAGTTCCATCTTCGATTGCATGTCTAACCTAGATGAAAAAAAAAGCCAGTATTTGAAACACAGAGTATTTTATGTGTTTAAAATATAGATTTGTTCCAAATAAAGACTTTTATCTTCTTCTTATTGCTTTGGTAAAATCCTCTGTTCCAAAATAGGTGAGAACAGTAGTAATAAGATCATTTGATATCATTAATGAAATAAATATAGTCTGTTCATAATATATATACCTCATAGCATTATAAAGAACTCTTATATTCCACGTTCAATGGTTCAAAACATTCCATTAATTTCAGTTGGCTAGCAAGCAGCGAAGGAAACTTCTCAGTTGGGGCCTGTCAAGAATGCATGAGCCACAACTTTTCATTTGGAATTGGTTATTTAAAAAACCAATTTAGCAAATTCCAGCAGCTTTGTCAACCTTCCTTCAGTTACAAACATAAAGACACAATACCTTGGGGGGAGGGGGGAATAAACAATTTCTTGGAAATGAATGTTGCGTATTTTACACATTTCTGTGCTTTTTTTCAGCCATTAATTTGAAACAAGCTTTTGCATCTCAGACGTTCACATGTGAGAGAAGGGAAAATGGTGCAATATTTTTGTTCAACGTATCTTGGAACAGTTCTCAAATTGCTATAACAAATAGGTACTATTATATCCTAATTCTTTGCCTACATGAAGGATTGCATAAGCAGAACACAAATGAATTTAGTTTCATTTCTAGAATTTCTGTTGAAACACTAGTCCAAATTTTAATAAAGGCTTTCAACTTCCATATCCTACAAATGTAGTTAAATGGAAAGTTAATTTAATTTAAGAACTTAGGATGTTATCTAAGATACAGTACCAATGGCAAATGTAAAAAAAAGATTCCTAACTTAAGCAAACAAACTCAAATTTTTATAGTTTTTTCATTTACAATTTCTAGCACCATTTTAAGGGACTATAGACTAGAGTAAAATGTTTCCTGAAATTTCACATCCTGATTTTTAAGGCCAAGTATTTTCATTTCATTTTCTACCCTTATTTTCTCCATAAGAAATAAAACCAAACGCCAATAAAAGAAGTCTACATCTTTTCTTTTCCTCCCTGCCTCTTTTTCCTTCCTTCCCTCTCCCTTCCCTTCCTTTTACCACCAATAAATATTAGGAATTATTATCACACTGCATATGCCAGTCAACTCATTACTACAAAAATGTCCTTTTCATATTCAACTGTGAATGCTGATTGTCAATACATAAGTGTCGCTGTACTCATATTCTCGATTTCATTCCTTCTGACTGTTTCCTTTTCCAGGGGCATCTGACAGGGATGAGGAGTTATATATGTGATGAGAACATCTTAATGTCATGGTATGCCTGACCTCAAGGTGGCTTCTACTGCATGCCTATGCATGTACCACTTTACAAGTACAGATACACTCTTTGCTCAGAATAGTTCCCTGCACCTGATAAAGTGAATGACCCAATACTGCAGCTGCAGTCTTGAAAAAGTCCCGAAACTCTAATTTTGCTGCATTAGATTCAAAGCTAACCCTAACCCTTGGTTTCATAATTTGGTGGCTGGATAATATTCCCTTCCCTTCTATAACATTAATAAAATGATGTATTAGCTTTAGTGATCTAATTACAACGCAGCCATAGCATAGTTATACAATACACATTCTTGCCTCATTTTATAATAAACATAAGGTTCTGCAACTTGAGCTTACATTCCCTGAAATGTTCAAAACTGGAAAATATTTTAATTCCTGGAAAACAGCTATACACAGCTGGGTCACATTAAGGTTGGTTTGTTGAGCAAAGCTTTATTAGGTCACATTTATCATAATAAGAGCCTACCTCGGCATTAGGTGTGCAAGAACGTCTGATAAATCGAGCTTCATTCCCAAAGGTTCGTGCATCCACACACATTTCTAGCCCGTGAAATTTAGAATAGAACAGAACAAAGGGGTATGGCCTAAAAAACAATAAACATTCCATCACAGGAAAAATATTTTAAAGTATAGCTAAAAGTTACTTTTTCAAATGTGTAGAAAACCTAGTACCATGGAGAAAATATGTCGCAATGTTATATAAGCTGTTGAAACTTTGGGATGGGAGCTTCACTGCAACTTTTTATTTATTAGTGCAGAGCTATGTTCAAAGTGGGATTTTTCTGGCATGCTGAAATAACTCACTCCAGTTTATTAACAGCCAAGCAGTCATTAAATTAAACTAAAATTATTATGCAGTTGTTAACAGTACAGCCAGTCTTGGACTTACAACAGTTTGTTTAGTGACCGTTCGAAGTTACAACCGCACTGAAAAAGTGACATGACCATTTTTCCACACTTCATGACCATTGCAGCTCCCCATGGTCATGTGATCAAAATTCAGATGCTTGGCAACTGACTCATGTTTATGACGGTTGCAGTGTCCCAGGATCATGTGATCCCCTTTTGTGACCTTCTGACAAGAAAACTCAATGGGGAAGCCAGATTCACTTAACAACCGTGTTATTAACTTAAGAATTGCAGTGACTCACTTAACAAATATGGCGAGAAAATTCGTAAAATGGAGCAAAACAAACTTAACAAATTTCTCACTTAGCAACCTAAATTTTGGGCTCAATTGTGGTCGTAAATTGAGGGCTATCTGGAGCATCCAGAAAATTAAAAAGAATTCTACCCGTCGTGCTTGCATTTCCTCTGTCATCTTCCAAGATTACAATCTGTGACAAGGAGAACTAAAAGCGGAAGATCGGTTGGGATCAATGTCTCTTCTTTAGCACATTTACAACATGACTTGGAAAGTAGTTTTTAAACGACTTCATGATAGTTTTATACTGTAAAAGCAGAATTTAATTCCTGATAACTTTGGGATGCATACATACAGACTTCTTGAAAGGTATTTATAGTATGAGGTTTGTTTGTCACCTCAGGTTTTTTTTTGGGGGGGGGGGAGAGGCTGTTTTTATTATTTATTTCAATTTTTAAAAAGTCAAATGTTATTACATCCTGAGGCTTCATAAGATAGTAAACTTAAAAAGCGGCATCGTGAGTAATTGTTTCAACTCATATCAGCATCAAGAAAATTGGCATGATGGTGCCATTATGGAGACAAAGGAAAAAAAATCGATTTTAGATCAGATTCACTGAACTTTCCTGGGCATTCTAGGGCTACTTTGATCTGGGCAGAAGATCAAAGGCATCTTAGCCTAACCGCCCTGTTTTCTGAAAGGCAATGAAGCCAAGTAGTTCCTCGGAGCTTTTAATGAATGAGAGAGTTGCACATTTAGATGCTGGCTTATGAAGTGAGTTTAAGTTTTTGTGATTTTTGTCATTGTTTTTATGCTTCCATTTTTTTTTCATTTGCCAGGAATCCTTGTGAAATCAGTATATGTTAATGCTGTAAATAAAATATTTTAAGAATGTTGGAGGGAGGGAGAGCTGCTTCGGTATCTACAGATGGATGGGTTGTTGTTTTTTTAATCAAAGTGAAGATTTTGTATTTCTGCTTTCCTGCTTACCTTTCAATCATTCCATTAAGACATTTCTTAATAAAAGCAAAATATAAACTTAAACAGAGAAAGAAAACTGCTACTGTTTATTTGTTCAGAATGCTTAATGAGAATGAAAAGAAATATTTTTTTCTTGACAAAGAAACTGAGAAAATGAAAATAATAATAATAATAATTCTTCAGAGAAATGCAAGCGTCTGGAAGAAAATACACTATCATATGCTACATTTGTGTGTCTGAATTATAATACTGACCATGTCAATCCTTGTGATTATCATTGCTAATTAATTTAATCTAGCAGAAAGGTATTGAGATCTATTCAGGCAGTGTATAACATCTGCTATAATGTCTATTCTTTGAAGTTGCCTAGTTCTTTCATAAGCATAAGGTTTAATTTTACGCTTGCTAACATAATAACTATCTCGATGCAGACTTTACTTTTCATTTGCCAGGCAAAATGCGGAGAATCAAAGTCAGTCAAAACAAGCAACTTCAAATGATGGTACCAGATTGAAGGATAGTGATAAAAAATATTGAGACTAGTGACAAAGGTTTAAAAGGCTGGGGGAGATAAAACTGTATATATAAAGTAGAAATGAGAAGGAACAACACTGTCTAATTACCAAAGTGAATGACAATAACTACCGAGTTTTCAAAAGAGAAGCTGATTGAGATGTAAGGCAAAGACCAGGTGAAAAAAAAAAGGATTTAATTTGCTTGACAATTGTAATATGTTTAAGAGAGAGGGGGGAGGGAAGAAGAGAGAGAGAGTAAAGAAGGTTAAAGAGAGTAACTAAAGAAAGTTTAGAGAAAAGTACCTCTTAAAGAAATATCCATTAGCTTCAAATTGTTCCCTCAGCATGAATTTTCCACGATATTCAATAATAAGTGCATCTGGAGGCAAGTCTTTGGCAGCTTTTAAAATTTTCTTATTTTTTTGAATATAGCTCTAAAAGGAGAAAAGAAAAATTTAAGAATCTTATTAACTGGCACACTGATACAGATATAATGTACCCTTTAACAGAACAGCTTGGTAATTTTAAATGTGTTTTCTTGTTTAAAAAGCTAAGTTGATTTTATTCCTGGAAGGACTTTGATTATCATATTTACACAGACATCTTAATTTACATATTGGAAAGGACAACAACTTGAATGCATGTATAAATTCTATAAAACTGAAAAATCAAGACAAACTTTTCAAAATAGGTGGGGGAGGGGGGAGCTCTTCCCTTACAGATGCTTCGCACCATCTTATTAAAAGGCCAGAATTGAGGTGGCAGAAGGAATGAAAACACATGAAATATGCAGTCTCTTACATTTGCTAACCAGAGCAAAAGGACAGGTGCCAAATAAGATACATTTTAACAAAAATGCCAACATGCGGATTCTTAGGTAAAGGGAATTTCTTCTGCATTTGGATAGCCTTAGGGTGGGAATATGCCTTTCTAAGAAAAAGTCTTACTGTACTCTGACACAACAACTAAGGAACTCACACCTCTTGTAATTGTGTCACTTCTGATCAAAAGAGAATTGGCCTATATCTAGGCGAAGGTCTCTGCAAGCAGGGACATTCCTCCAAGGAGTGCGTCACGTGCGCCATGCTGATGCTAGAGAGAAAGAAGCAAAGATGCTTCTTATTACAAGAGCTGAGAATGTAACTTTTCCTTTATTGTTTAGTCTCTTTTCTACCGACATTAAATTTATCAAATAGCTTGCAGATCCCTTCCATAGATTGCATGACACGTAGTTTTGATGGCATAATTTTGCACTCTTATTTTCTCATAATTAACTGTCAAGGAGCATTTACTTGGCATTGGGGGTAGGGGTGGGGGTGAAATACTGCAGGATATATATATTTGAAGGTAGATTAGCGTGGTACTTCAAAAGTGTGTACAAATCAAAAAGTTAGCACCTCCCTAGCCGTTTATAACCAATCGCATACAATGAACTGGACAAAACATTAAGTGCTGTGCCCATTCCAATATGCTATTGAAGCATACTAGCATATTGTGCATGTACTGTTTCAGCAAAAAAAAAAAGGCAAATCTGTTTATAGTCATGTCAATCCAGATTAGTTCTGTATTGTGTTGAAAGTACCATTGTTTCTATCCAAATGATGGGGTCTTCCAGGGCTAAGTGGCTATCCGTTTATATTTATGCTAACTCTCTTAAAATGCGTTACATATCACAGTTTTAATTATCCCTGAAATTTGCCACTGCGAAATAGGAGAACAAGCATTCAGAAAATCAACGGAGATATATGTAAGAACCCTCCTACTCTGAACAAAACAGTTTGATAGTCCTTCTAAGACAGTGGCGATTTTGGCCAATGACGATCCTCTCAGAAATTATAGCAACACAGAGGAAGTAACACGCATTCCAAAGGAGACAAGTTTCTCTCATTGCAATTTTTCTATTACACTGAGTCTATTGTTTTGTGGAAACAGAGGCCTACATACACTACCAGAGCCAGTATTTGGGATGTGCAAAATATTCTGTGCCCAACAGCTGGTTTTAGATAGTTGTGCCTGAACCAAAACATAACCCATTTGGGCTGATTTGTTCCATGGACAGGAAAAAATGGCGCATGTTCTATTCCACATAGAAGTGGTTAGGAAGAAGACTTGAGAAAAAGATACTTGGAAGTTTGGTGGCACAGGTAGAGTGCTGGGACCCCACTGCCTGTGTCTGATAGGAGGAGAAAAAATGCTGGGAAAAATCAAGGGAGCAGGTAAGATAGCTGCCGGGATGTGCTGGGACATGAGCTGTAGGGGTAACCGAAGGAGGAGGAGAATCAGAGATTCAGAAAATCAGGGATTTAGTAGGCCAGTGGGATGTGCTATGTTAGATGCTGTGGACAGACAGTTTGGGCAATGGAGACCGTTTTCTCTCTCTTTGCTCTCTCTAGATTTTGCCAAAACCTGGAACAACCCAAGCAATTCAGGTTTGGGTTTGATTCTACCCAACCATAGCTGATCTGAAACAATTCAGCAAAACCTTTAGAGTGCAAATGTTTGTCACAAGTTCAAAATCTATCTACATAATAACTTTTGGGCCAACAAAACTTTGTTTAAAATATTTTACAAATATCTTTTGTTACAATCTGTAAGTAAACATTATTTTTCAATACTTAAGTATGGGTTTATTGTCCATATTTTATAAGTCTTTGACACCATTGCACCACTGAAAAATAAGCTTATAGCTTTCAATTATTTTTCAGGTCTACTAGTGAGAGAGATTGGAAAATCAAATCTTTGTTTGGATCAATGGTGTTTAAAACTATATGAAATTGAAATGGCTGTAAAATGAATAATACAGCAGTAAAAGGGTTTTGAGGAATCCTTTAATTAAACATAGTATTGCTCACCTTGGTCTCAATTTTTTAAATTTAACACTAGTTTTTCATATTCATGTTTCATACCGTGAGCTACCCAGTGTCCAGAAGAACACAACCTCTAAATCTAATAAATAAAATGTAAGAAACAAATGCTCCATCTATAAAAATGTCATTTTTCATATCTATATATACATATTGATTTCTTGATTAACAGTTGACAGATGAGGCATGTTAATGCTCAGCCTTGGGTGGCTGAAATGCTATTTATCTCACTGAAATTGAGATGGTCACACAGATACTTTTGAACTGTCCTATCTCTCACCTTGGAGGATGGAGTCAATATTCTCTAATTACAAATTATCTGGACCAATTACAACAGACAATTGTGTGCTTCAATTTAAATGATCAGGACTGTGAAGTTTCTGTGCCACAGAAATGGCAAGCAGAAATTCCCGGATCTCAAGGTAACATAAGCCAAATAAGGTTTTATCATGGATATTTTACATTTTAATATTGCTTGCTTTTCAGTAGACCCATAAATTCTCCAACAAATAATTAAAGATGTATTTTCAAGTACATGTACACATGTACTGGTATACATGCAAATTGTTTTCTTCCATCCCATTATCATTATTTTCATTATCAATATTAATCATAAATATATGATTGAGAAATCTTTGGCAGAGATAAACACACCAGAATATAGATTGAGAGCTTCACTGAGGTTTATAATGGAAATGAACAGTGCAAGCTTCATTTTGTAACAGAATCTTGCTACATTTCCCGCCAGTTCTTTCTTTTATATCAAAGAAACATTTATTTTCTCCTAGTTATGTTGAACTGTTCTTAATATTAAGGGAAACATTTGTGAATGATGCCCCAAAGCTGACAGTGAGTCATAGGCTGACCAGACTCACACAATTCCTTCTCCAACAACTTCTGCATGACACAGAATGACTGTCAGCTACTGATAGCGACTGAATGCTTTAATTCTCCATTTTACTCAGTATTTTTCTAACTTCCAAGTTAGAGATAAGACTATTCAATTTTGTAGCTTGTAACAGTTCTGTGGATAATTAGAATTTAATCTTCTATAAAACCGTGAATAATTTATTAATGTTTGTATACCTTAAAACATCGATTAGTAGTGTTATTATTTATTGTACTCTACAAATGAATGGTAAAGTATTTATTGTGATAATTGAAAGTAATGACTGGATACCATTCCCCACCAAAGCTGGCTATTTTACAAAGTAAATAAATACATAATAAATAAATACATGACTGTTCATAAGGAAGGGGGAAGCCACACATTCAATGCTATATGTTTTTGTATAAAGAAATGCAAAACTTTAATACTATGTTACATTAAAAGTTCTTTCAACATGCATTCATATACCTCTACTGGAGGTTTGAAGATTGAGTTGCTGGTGACCACTTCTTTTTTTTCATCTCCATTTCCTAATCTCAAAACTATTTGCTGGGCCTCTCTCTGAACCCCTTCACTGTATTGATTGTTGTTTGCTTCTTCGTATCGATCCATCCACGTCTTGATTTTAGTTTCCCACCCAAAGTTTGAAATATCAGAAGGATCAATCTCTGGAGCCGAGCCCTAAGTGAAAATATAAAGACAAACATAAAATTAGGGTGTGTTTTCAGAGCCAGATGACTCAAAACATCTTTGAAAAACGTAATTACCTAATTCATGCACAAGATGTATAAAACTTAGCAACTTTTCTACAAAATTAAGGGCTCAATGATATGGTCTCTTGACATTCACCATACCTTCCCCTGGAGTTTCAATCAAATCCTGCTCCTGCGCCTCATCTTTAACTGAAATAAAAACCCCAAAGTTAAGATACTTCTCACTTTCCTAGATTTTTGTCTGTCTGCCTGTTCACAGGTTCTTAATCCCACGAAACACAACTGCTTTAACTTATGGAAGCGAGGCTGTCAATGCTATATTATTCAGCCGATCAGTGCTAGTTGGTCCAGTACAATTATACACAAATGACAGCGTTTCTGTAGTTGCAACATACAGACATTTCTATTAGATTAATAGCAATAGCACTTAATATACCGCTTCATAGTGCTTTACAGCCATCACTAAGAGGTTTACAGAGTCAGCCGCTTGACCCCAACAATCTGGGTCCTCATTTGACTGACCTCAGAAGGACGGAAGGCTGAGTCAACCTTGAGCCGGTCAGGATCAAACTCCTGGCTGTGGGAAGAATTAGCTTTCAATACAGCATTCTAAGCACTCTGTCTGCACGGCTTAGACAGCAATATCAATAGCACTTAGACTTATATACCGCTTCCATAATGCTTTACAGCTCTCTCTAAGCGGTTTACAGAATCAGCATATTGCCCCCAACAATCTGGGTCCTCATTTTACTGACCTCTGGAAGGATGGAAGGCTGAGTCAACCTTGAGCCGGTCAGGATCGAACTCCTGGCAGTGGGCAGTGAGTTAGCCTGTAATACTGCATTCTAACCACCGCCCCACCACGGCTCTGTAATTAAGATTTTGGGACATTTTTTTTGTTGTGGTTCTAGTCTCTCTTAAAGAAGTCAGGTGCAGTGCTAGGTATCTCGTATTTGCAAGTTTGAATGTGGTCTGTTTTCCCTCCCAACACATTTGTGTCCCCTTAAACCAGGGGTGTCAAACTCGCGTCATCACGTGACGTATCGGGACTCCCCGCCCCTTCGCTAAACCAGGCATGGGCGGGGCCAGCACATGACGCATCTGGCCCGCAGGCCGCGGGTTTGACACCCCTGCCTTAAACAATATAGTGTTTATAATGAACTCTACTGTGAGAGGATTTCAAAGGGCATTTATCAACCCAGAGAATTGGAATGGGCTTAAAAATTTTAATAGGCTCTTCCTTGGCTCTGGAAATCCTTTTCTCAGCAATCTACCTCATTCCATCTCTACAAGTGTTCTACCTTCAGGAACACAAAAGCTGCCCTTGAAAGTATGTGCTATAGATGAAGCTGTCATCTTACAGCTATCCTATATTTGGCATCTGGCAGATATGTGGACTTCAAATCCTCAAATTCCCCAGGCAGCATGCCCAGTGTAGAGAAGATTGGAAATGTAGTCCACACATCTAGCAAGCATCCATACTGGTGAATACTAGTTTATTAGCTGCCCTTCAAGTTACTGTAGTAGCTTAATTGCATTACAGATAATATTTATACATCTCTGTGAGGTTTTTGTGTTATATAGCATTTACATCGTATGTATTTTTAATAGTGTTAATGTTTTATGAACATTCAATGCTATTGGCCACCTTAGGCATTAGTTTTAGAAACATGAAGATATAAAGATTTTAAACAGTATAAGACATAGCTTGACAACCAAACCTCTGGTACCCGTTAATCAATGAACAAAAGAGTATAGTGAAATAAATAGTAACAAGAACATAAACAACATGTTTTACCTTAACTCTGGAAGATTTTCTAGAACCTTCACGGAAAGCCTGGAAAAAAAATTACATCAGCATACAAGATTAAAATAAATATTCTCTGAAGGAGGATTCTTCTGAAAATATTCATCTTGCTTGAAAGACAAAAATCCTTCTGTGGCACTATAAAACGCAGATAAATTCTCCTTATGTTTTGCCGGTAGTAGAATAAAATTATTCTGCATGTGGAAGCCCAATGCGAGTTCCACCAAATAGTGGGGATGTATACTGTATAGCAATTAGAGTACAGTAAGAGGCTGTAACTTCATACGGCAATATTACTTCCTGGCTAATATTTTCCTCTGCCAATTTCACCTCAGGACCACCATCTTTCTGTCACCTTTATATCAACCGGTTCCAATACTGACAGTTCTTGTTACTAAACACCCCTTTTTGGAATCAAGTGAGGAGATCCTTCAAACTTTCTTTTTTATTTCCTCCGCCCCTTGAATGTCCTATTTCTGACTGTCAGAGATTATATTGTGGATACTACAGTGTCTAAGAGGTGCTAAGCAACTGAAGATCAACCTTGCTGGAGCAGGTGTTCCTGTCTCCTTTTAAAGAGGCGCTGGTGCACCTCTTCCTTAAGAAGCCATTGCTGGATTCCACTGTTCTCAACGATTTTCATCCAATCTCCCTCATCCAGAAGCTGGGGGGTTGCAAGCCCAGAGGAAATGGAATATCTGGACCCTTTTCAGTTAGGTTTCAAGCCCAGATATGGAACCAAAACAGTGGCAGGATGGAGGTGGTGCATCCATCCTTGGTCTGCTTGACCTCTTGGTAGCCCTTCCAATACCATTGACCATGGGCATTCTTTTGTGACGACTTAAGGAGTTTGGGGGTGGGTGGGTGGCACAGTTCTGTGCTGGCTCACCTCCTTCCCCCAAGGCCAGTCTCAATTGGTGTGGAAAGGGAGTGAGAAGTCCAGCTCATGGCCTCTGCTTTGTGGGCTGCCACAGGGCTCTCTCGGCTTTTTTTTTTTTTTTTTACATTTACATGAAACCACCTTCCTGAAGGTGATAGGCAGTTTTAAAATTGATAAATAAAAATCAGCATCAGATTTTAGCTTACTTTTTTACATTTTGTGATGGTTTGCTCTTTCTCTCCACTTTTTTTCCTTTTCTTATCTGTGACCTTTGTAACTCGTGTAGCAGTTAGTGTAATTGTAGTTGGTGTATGTTGAAAAGCAGTATATAATTCTACAGGAACTTCATCACCACTTTCTGTTGCACTGGTATCCCCATCTTTAAAATATAAATGAAAGAGTAAATTATCTCACAGTACTGAAATATTCCACGAATTAAAGTCATTGATTGTTTAAACTATTAATTGCATATACAATTATCCAAATTTATGTAAAAGGAAAACAAGGAGTTAATAATATCAACATCCATTAAATCATGGGATCCAGTGACAAAAAGATTGTTTAGATTTATGGTTTCTTTAAATTCAATAAAGCTTCAATTTTTCCAAAAGCGCTGAAAGTTTTCCATATACTGAACATAGTTTATATCAAATTACATCTCAATTATAAATTCATACACTTATGTAAGTTTTAACCCAAATGTATGGCTTTCTTGCTCTTCTCATATTGTATTTAATGCAAGGTTTTAGACCAAGTATAACAACTTAGAAAAAAATGAATACAGGAAAATATGTTTCACAATAGTTACAACCACACTAATAAAATAAATGTCCTTCCAATTAATGGGGAAACTAATCTTAGTCAACAACTTTTCCTAAAGCTAAGACTTATTCTTTTAGATTCCAAATAAATTTGAAACATTGGCTGTATCATCTGTGTTTTCTTCCCAAAGGCCTCTCTAATGCCACTGTAAACTCATAATGCAAAAAGTAATTAAAAACAGGAAAGGGTATTACACACATGGTGATCTTTGTAACAAAAGGTCACCATCAACTTCTAATTATTCTTTGCTTGACTGACAATAGGAACTGTCAGCAGAAGTCAAACAGAACAATTAGCAAAGAAGTAAGGTCTCTTTTAGCATATGCAAATGTCTCCTATGTGTCTTCATCAGTTTCTCAAAGGCTGTGTTAAATTAAATTAAAAGTGGCTTGCAGTTTGGAAATAGATATTTTAAATCAATCATATATTTTATAATTCTAAAAAAAATCTTCCACTGTTGGGAAAAAAATGATCACCCAGCATCCCTTATAAGAACTAAGCCTTTTTCTTCCTAAAGCAGAAAGAATTGCAGCAACATTCATTGAGCATATTTAATATACGCCACAATCTTCAGAGAAAAAAAATAAAAAATAAACCAAATCTGACCTAGAAAGTTATGAGATGAAGCATGCTAACTGTTACAGCAGCGTTTACCCCTGAAGAGAGGATATTGACAGATAAGCAGATTTGGTATTTCCCCATTTCAGGATAACCGCATATAAATCTAATACTTCATTTTGCGGCAAAATTATATAAGAAAACTCACCCTGGTTTATACAAGGTGCTTAATGCCATTTTATTCTATTTGGTTCTGACTGATTCCTAGTTCCTGTATTTTGTCATTACTTTTGCTCTGTATTTTATTTCTCTGTGTTGTAGCAGGATGTTCAATGACTGGAATAGTTGACAAATATTGCAAAATAAATAAACTCCAGCATCTTCGTATTTAGTTACTGCTGAGTTGTTATTATTATTATAAGCATAATACTAATTAAAAATACAGGAACTAATTTTACAAGATTTGGTTAATTTAAACAATGTGCATTTGTTTTAGGAAGAAAAATATTCAAAAGTTCTGTAAACAAATACTGTTAATTTATTTGCATAAAAACTGGTGAGCTATTTGCATAAAAACAGGTTTTATTAGCAAATAAAAACATTCCATCTATACGCTATTAAAGGATGTTTATTTTTAGCAAAAATGCAAGACAAAAAAAGGGGGGGAATCCATGTAATTATCAAGAACAAACTTTAGAATTTAATAAAAAAAATGTTTTACCTACCTGACATATTTTCCCTTTTTCTACGCTGGAGCAATACTGCTCTTTCCTTATCTAAGCTCCTTTTAAAAATAGGAGAAAAAAGAAACTAAGTAAATATTAAGATTTTGATGGAACATCGAAGTTATTTTAAATGAATGGTGTGTGTATTAAATGTAATAAACAATTAAAATAAAAATGGCTGTATCCACTCACCATACTAATTAATTCATTTTTGCTGTTTGAATACATTTTTTTTTCATTTTGGCAAATATTGTGTGAACAGAACTAGAGGAAATGTATCAAATTTTTAACCTGGAGCTCTCCACTCTGGGAATTTTATACTTGGTAGAAAGCATAAATTTCAAAGCAAAGAACTTAGCAATGCAGTGACGTCTAAATCTTCATTACTTTAGTATTCCAGCTTCATACATAAAGAGACAGACTAAACCCCCTAAAAGCAGGGGTGTCAAACTCGATTTCATTGTGGGCCGCATCAGGGTTGTGTTTGACCTCGGGGACCTGGGGTGGGCGTGGCCAGCTCGATGTCACTCGTGTCGGGGGCGCCTGTGATGGACCAAGCGCTCCGCCAGCAAAAATGGGCTCTCAAGCTCAGTTTTCGGCTGGGACGGCCTCCTGCAACCCTCAGCCACAAAAAATGGAGCTTGTGAGGGGTGCGTGCATCCCCCACCCCCGAGCTCTGTTTTTGATGGCAGAGGCACCGCGGGCCAGTCCTTCGCTGTTTCCAGGGCAACCCCGCGGGCCTTGAATTTTGACACCCCTGCCCTAAAGCAAGATGTGTATTCTGACAATATTCAAAACCTAGAAACCGCCTCAAACTGGCTGTTTCTTGTATCACAGCAACAGTGCCTATATTGCACTATGGGTTGATGTTTTTTTAAATTCTGGCAAATATTGTATGAACAGAACCAAAGGAAATGTATTCAGTAAATCAAGGTTACTCAAGCCACATCCTGGCATTGTTCTGTTATAGGCTGACTATCTCATTCTTCCGCCAATTCTTGATAAGATGCTCAAACTAGTTTTATCCTATCTTATTCAAAGGTTTGACTGGACATTGGAAAGTGAGGACATATACAAACCTCCTTCTTTAAAGGATCACATTTCCCCCTCCCCCACATAGAGGTGGATTATTTCTCAGATAAAATAACAACTGTGTTAACTATAAGTAATCCTGATCTAGAGAACAGCAATAACAAAATATTATTTTGTTAATGTATGCTTCAGCTTACAATGCTTGCGACTAAACTTTCAGATAGATAAAAGATTTGAGAGATTTATTCTGCCATCACTTTTACCCATAATACAGAAGTTAGCCATATGCATAAATATTCTCTGTATGTACATCATGCAAATGATGATTATTTATTCCAATAATAAAATAAAAGTAAGATAAATGATAAAGGTAAGTTTCAAAGATAATAAATATCAAATCTTCTTTCATTCAAATATCATTATGAAAAAGGACTATTTTAGACACCCCTTTTACTGAATGAAGAGTGCCACCTTTTAATAATATTCAAATGTATTAATATAATGGAGAGGAGAGGTTTGGCTACATCTGCTCATATTTTGTCCATGTTTCAAATCATATGCCAACACAAATAACATATTTTCAATTATGTACCACTCACCTAGGCTGGCAACGCTCACAAAGGTATGTGTCAGGAATATGTTGCCTATCAATCCCCATGCAATCAATGTGCTGCCAAACACTTAAAATAAAGGAGAGAATACAGTATTATTTTCATACTTCTCAAGGGTTAGATAGTCCATTCACGTTTCCTTGTGACCAAAGAAAATTAATTTCCCTAGCACCTGCTATCACTTGAAATGATGATATGCAAAATGTAGGGAGTGTTCCATTATTGCTGTTTGAAATAGTCTCCTCTCTAAACAATTACTCTCTACTGAGTGTTTGGATATCCTGCACATGGCTTGTTTTGTTTCTGTAATTCCTCTAAAGCCACAAAGCCTTGAAGAAAGCATTAGCTGATAAAACAGCAGCCACAAGTTTCAACCCTCTGCCATATTCCTCTTTGCCTGGCTACTTTTACTATTGTTTTTAAATAATTTGTTATGAAGAAGGTAGCAATGTTACTGCCCGTCTCTGTATTGTGCTTTTATTTTCAGACAGAATACTATAGTCTGCATGTGTATTGTAATGAATGTTGTTGTACACTCAAATGTGGATAGTCAAATGCAAAATTTTATGGCTTTGTTAAGATGTTTAACATACAGGCAGGTTGGCAAAAGCAACATATGTACATCATGAATGTTTGTTTGGAAGAAGCATTAAGACAATCGCCAGAAAAGTATATTTTTGCTCTTGGTCATGGGCTGTATTAATGTGAATACATGGCTACAGCTTCCTTTTAGATTTATTCTACAGCTATTTGTAGAAGCAGGTCAGACTGCAAAAGCCATTCTTGGTTGTGGCTTCTTTTGTTTGCCCTGGTAATTTTTAAAATGTTTGCTTTGTTTTATGTTGGTTAATTCTTCTGCAGGTAGGATAGAAGATAGCACTCGGCATGGTCCTCTAGGACAAAAGATAACAGCAATGAGCTTGTTTCAAGTTCCCATTGCTTGGACAGAATGTTCTGATGGGATCATTTTATTACAAGCAGGGTACAAACATTTTTCTTTCTTTCATGCACTTGCCTATTCTTAATTTTTAACAATATGATCATTCAGAAAGTTACTTTCTGACTGAAGAGATAAAGTGCGCAGAGATACTTTTCTGGATAGCAGTTTCTCCAATAAAACCCACATTTGCCACCTGAAGTTTCACTAATGTGTTTTCTTTTTATAAACGTTGAAAAGAAACTTGCTGCTAATATACATGCTATATCGCCATCAGGATTTCCCGTTACAGTGCTCTGAGATTTTAATTCAATTCCGACCATGTCTGTAAGTCATACAGCACCTTCAGGATTACACAAGTGACACTAATAACCAAGATTCTACAAAACATAGTTTTGTTCATTGGCAATAGCAATAGCGCTTAGACTTATACACCGCTTCACAGTGCTTTACAGCTCTCTCTAAGCAGAGTCAGCATATTGCCCCCAACAATCTGGGTCCTCATTTTACCAACCTTGGAATGCTGAGTCAACCTTGAGCCGGTCATGATCGGACAGGATCGAACTCCTGGCAGTGGGCAGAGTAAGCCGGCAATACTGCATTGTAACCACTGAGCCGCCAGGGCTCCTATCTACTTATCACCCAGTGCCTCCTGCTCACTCTACTGTGGGGTTAACTAGGTATGGACTATTTTACCTGCATTTGTCACAACAGATCATATAGCCATCATCATGGGTGAATCCACAAATGCACCGAGTTATATCAGTGCCGTAGCTTCCATCCTCAGATGTGCTGATAGTAGTAGCACTGGATGTCTCATCAAAATTTGGAGCAGTGTATATGCCGACTTCATTCTTGCTTATAAGAACTGAAGGAGGAGGCGATGCTGGGGGTGTTGGAGGAGGACGAGCGCCGTAATTATGATCCTGAAAAATTAGTTACATAAAATCATCCATCTTTTCATAAGACCTTTTTTTTTAATTCATGCATAGAACTATAAACCTGGCCTTTTCAACATTTCTCCCATCAACTCAACTTCACTCATGATCATGTAAACAAATATGTTTAAAACCTCTGAAGCGAATTAGCTTCTTTTAAAAAGTAAATGCATATTACTTTATCCATTCTGACACTACTGATAGAGGTTTTATAATATTGATTTCTTACCCATCCTGAATAAACAAAATCTGATTATCATTAATATTTACACTGCCGGAAATAGTTAGGCATCACAAAACATGCCGCTGGGCAAGACTAAATTCAAACCAGGGTTGTTCAATAATTATACAACATAGATACTTATTCAGGCGGAATGTTAAAGTATGAGAGAAAGCACATCTTCTTTCTTAGTATAAAAACCAATTTCATTTAAGCAGAAGATAAGTCCTTCAATGCAGGATTAACATTTCCATCTTTTCTACATAGTTATAATAATTGGTTTAGGGGAGTATTTACTTAGAGAAGAAAAAAGGCCTACTTTATCAATTCATCACTGCAAGCAACAATTTTATAAGATGCTATCTTAAAGCAAATAGAGATATGATCAGATGATTGTGTAATGATAAAGCAGCCAAGAAAATTGTGCCAAATTCTATTTGAGCACAAGACATAGCAGTAATGTATGTTTAAAATGCACTTGAATGGATGTTATTACTCTCAGTACTCCAACTTGGTGGTTCCTTTACATGCAACTGGAGACTTTGCTGTAGGAAAGCTTTGCTGCGTTTTAAAGGAAAAAGCAACTTGTGCAGATTGTTTAAGGGCATAACAATCAAAGGAAGTGTAATGTCAAATAAGGCAGAGCTGGCTTTTTTTCTACTGGCCAGAGCTCCTGCTTTAATTGCTGTAGGACTAGGTTTATAAGATCAGGCTAGCCAAGGGCATAACTATTGTTAATTTTAGCTTCAAGTTTATTTATAAGTCCAATTCTATTATTCAAGAAAATTTAGTAAAAACAGTAATAAAAGCAATGCCGTTTAAGAAAGAACAATGACAGAAGTAATAGAAGAATTTGAGATAAAAATTGTAAAGTACCATTGAAACCAACTTCTTTTATAATGACGTTGAGCGTTGGGATATGTCAGTGAGCCATTTTCATATCAAGCCAAACTAGCCAAAACACAATTAAATGTCTGGAAACTTAAAAGGCTTTTAAAAAAGAACATACCGCATAAGGCAAACCAATGTAACTGTGTGAATGATGAGAGCTGTTATTATATAGTTGGTGTGGATAACTGTTTGACTTCTCAACTACCACAGGGCTAGCTTCTACAGATTCAGGTCTGAAAAGCAAGAAAGATGGATAAACATTACAATTTCACATTCAATGGCTCCTGCATGTGTTTCTCTCTTGCTTATTAATGCTCCATATATAACAACTGTGAAAATGTATACAATACAATGCAGAGAAACATCCTGAAGGAACCTACTGAAGAGACTGGAAAAAAATGTTGCTTATGTCACTCATGCCAAACTGCCACTGAAGCACACATACTAGCAAGTGAACACTGTATGAATTTTAATAACGCAGACAATGTTGTACAACACAACACAGCTGTACAAAAAATGATTGCAAGGCAGAGAGTACATTAGCATCAATAATCCTTATTGTTTCTGTGATCACATATGAGACGTAGGAGTCATCCCATATGTTGCTAACAGTATCTGAAACCCCAGTAATTTCCATGAGTGACATCTAGTGGTAGCGTTAAGAGTAGTTCCACAACTTCTCAGAGAAGTTGATTTTTACATGTTTATTGTAACAGAAACTCAATGGAAAGATCTTATAAGTCATCTTTTTGGGTGTACCAGCATCCAGAAATTCACCTTCTCCCAGTTTCTACTAGAACATATTAATTCTGGACAGCCCAAATAATCCAGAAGTAAAATATAAAATTTCTTCATGAAAAATATAATTAACAAACTTGTTTTAAAAGATGAAGTGTTAACATTTTTTTAAAAATCTATTCTTAAACGTCACATTATAATGATACCTTAGCATATTTAAATTACCAAGTTTACTAAGCTGAAACTTTTAAGGTGTTTTTTTTTAAATCTGATTTATCTATTTTATCAATGAATATTAATCCTTCTGCACACTGACTTTGTGCAGAAAACAAATCTACTGAAATTTGGTAACAAATACTGCATGCTAACAATAAAAACAATGTAACACAACAGGAAAACAAAGTTGCTTTAATGCTACCATACTTACTCTGAGCCTGCAGCCATTTCCAAATAAGATGGTTCTTCTGTGTCAACCCCCAACGGGACCACTATGCTCATGACGTTCGTTTCTGATAAATTCGTTTATTATGGATTTCTATGCATGGGTATCCAAAACACTGGGGCATGCCAGCCACAGTGCTCATTGCAAACATCTAAGTGCATCCACAAACTCTGTTCAACAACAACAGAAGTGGAAAAGTCACATATTTTTCCGGAATGAATCTAACATTAAAAATGAAAACATTGAATTCATGGTATAATTATATTCAAACAAAATCTTACTGAGTTCAATGATGCATTCTTGACTGTGTTCAGTATTGCAGTCTAATATATAATACGAGTACATTTATTTTTCTTAATTAAATTATGTGCCATCCATCTCAGTATTGAAGCGCCTCTGGCCAGTTTTTCTAACCTGATACACATTTGTTAACTTTATGTCAAAATGAACTTATTTATTTGGATTAGTAATTCTGTATAGCTGCAGAATGCTCAGACATCAAAATTTGTAAATTACTAGCTATAGATTCATTCCCATTATTCGGCTCTATTTATATATATATATCCCAACAGGCAGAACTGGAGATTTCTCAGCAAATAAATGTGGCCTATTAGAAAATCTGATAATTTATCATGAAGATTCATCACGTGAGCGGCTCACAGAAAGCCTGCCTACATTAGCCCTCTGCAATTAATTCCTCTGTCTACCACATAGCAGCCAGAGGAAGTCAGATTCTCATGCACCTTTTGCCCTCCAAGCGTCAGGATTGACAATCTGACAAGCTCTGGCTTCCATTGCAGCTGTCGGGATTCTAGTAAAATGTGATCTTCAACAGAACTCAAAATCCAGTAAGTATGTTTAGGGTTGCAGCCAAGAATAGTAGTCCTGCTGCTAGGGACAGAAAGATGCCCTGCTTTTTCCCTTTTTGGCGAACTTTGTTGAAGTCCTGTAGTTCTGAGGTCTTCCCCAGCCCCCTCACAATATCCACCTGAGTAAATCACCTTTCTGTTATGATGTCAAAGAGGTATAATACCTGCAGAAATTTCTATAAATGGGGAAAATGCTTTAGGATTTTGCTCTTAAGGGTTCAACTGATGGCCATCTATCCCAAGTACTATTCAATATGAAACCTCACCTGCATGATATTTCTGGAGAATGTTATATATATATACCTTTATTGTTTATGTGTTCTCATTTATTTACATTTCTTTTAATCTATATGCTATCTTTTGACAACCCTAATACTGTGAGCAAGATGGATTTATAGTTCCAGAAAACCGAAAGTTACTTTCATCACTATTACCGTATTTTTCGGACTATAAGACACACCAAGATTTAGTGGTGGAGGTAAATAGTGGAGAAGAGGTAAATAAGAAAAAAAAGTTTTTGTCCTCCTTAGCCCCCAGAAGCACTCTGCAGGCCTCCCAAACCCTCTGCGCACCCCATTTTTTGCAAAAACGGGACGCGAGGGCGGTGCTTCAGGAGGCCAGAAATGGCTGTATTCGGTGTATAAGACGCACCAACATTTCCACCCTCTTTTAGGGGGGGAAAGGTGCAGCTTATACTCTGAAAAATACAGTAATTATAATTAGTATTTGAATACATAATATTGATAAAATAGCATTTTGGTCTTAGTGTGATGCTTTGATCTCATGGAAATGTAGTTTTTAATCTTCCTTAAACTTCTGCCTCTGCAATGAACTATTTTTTAAATGAAGATGCCTATTCAAATATAGTTATTTTTTCCAGTTTTTTAAAAGCCTTACTTAATCAATTGAGCTGTAAAGTTTACGTTCATTGTATCGCTCTCCCTATTAGAAAATATTTATTAACTTAAAATATCTATGGAACAGGACATACCAAGCACACCTAATTTGTCTGAACTACTACATTGCTTACCATCTGTTCTGACTGCCTCAGCAGGAATGAATCTGACACATCTGCCAGAAAAATGCAGAATAGAAAAAAATTGGTTTCTAAGCAGAAAAAGTCTCACTGAATAGGAGATACTACTTATAAATATATATATTTTGCAACAATTATAAATTTTAAATTAATGGATCGGATTTGGACTTAGTCATGTCTAGAATAGGCCCAACTGAAATCAAATGGACAAGTTAGCCATTACCATTCTTTACTATGACTAAATCTAGATCTAACTCAGTATTTTGAATAATGCTATTTTTTAAAGTTAGCACTCCAAATTGTAAAAAAAATAGTGGTTTCTATGTTCCACTCTGCTCATTAGGAACATAAAATGCAAGAATACCCACATAATTTTAGCTAAGATCTTGTCTGGCTGTAACGATGTAAATACTTAAGAAATACAGCATCGTATTCAGTTAAAAAAATTATCTTTGGATCAGTAAGGTTAAATTTATTTAATGTATCAAACATTATAGCTTATAAAGCCTTTCACATCCCAATTATGCCTGCCCCCTTTTAACATTTTTATAAGGAGAAAGCATTAGCTGTGGCTCCAACTACTACTTAGGAGAAGAGGATCTAATAGGCGAACAGCTAACTCCAAGACCGTAGCACTAATATGCGTAAAATATTCTTTCAGAACGTAGCTGAAAAGCCAAAAATATCCTGTTAGCCAGAAGATCAAAAGGGGTTTTTATATGTGTGCTCGTCTTCCTGAGTCTTTTAAAAAATGCCAAATCTAGAAGCATATCAAGAGAACTTAAGGGGCATTAAGAACAGTCAGTTCTGCTGCTTAAAATGTATTAAATAATTTACTTTTTTAAATATAGCCCAGAACAGAATTGCTGGCCCTCTGTCCGCAACTGGAAAATTTCAAACTATTTTCCAATTGGTTAAGATATAAACTCTTTGTGTTCAGTTAAGTAGTTAAATGAAGATAACTACACTACATTCAGAACTGTTTTTTATGGCATTCTCACTAGATACCTCTTTGCAGTCTGATGTTGTTCCATTCATTACTACTGTCTGGATGAAGTTGTTCAACCAACTGCTGTAACCCATCTTTATTACCTGAAAGCAATAGGCATCTTATAACCATGTTGTTAATATCAATGTTCTAAAAAATTAAAACTTGTCCATATAACTTCATTTAGTAACAGGAGCTATTTTAAACGCATTGTGCTCTCATAGTCAACTCAAATATTTCAAACAAGGAAATAATTCATATGAATATTTATCGCATAGCAGTGACTAAAATATAGTTTTGGAACAAAATTTGCTGATGGATCAGTACTGCAATAGTAGTTTGTAACCGACAGCCAAGGTAGCAGACACAGCCCTCTTTGTTTCAAACAAAAGAGGATTTTCCCAAAGGAAAGAGAGGCATTCAAGTGAGGAAAGATAGGTAGTAGTTTAGAACACTGAGCTGCAGTCCTTTTGGGGCGAGATTTATATATATATATTTCCACTTTTGGTACAAACCAAAACGGAGTATATTAAATAACAATACCCTGCACATCTTCCATGCCGCTGCACAAAACTTTGCAACACGGTATGTTAGAAAATTACTGACAGAAAAACTTGTTAAATTGATTAAGGGAGTCCCTGTGTGTGACTTAGGTGCCTTAGCCATGAAAGCCACGCAAGGTGACCTGGGGCCAGTCAGGCTCTCTCAGCCCAACTCATCTCACAGGGTTGTGGGGAAAATAGGAGAATGCTGTGTTGGATATGTTCGCTGCCTTGATCTATCTGTAAAAATAATAAAGGTGGGATATAAATAAATATGCCAAAAAGAACATAGCAATTAATCAGGTTGATTACAAATGTATATTTCCACATATAAATGTGGAGTACCCTTTATAATGTATTCCAATTTTTTTTATAACTGGTAGTTTCACTAATACTATTAAAGAAGCTCAGGACTTCAAAAGCTACTAATCTACTATATATAATATGCAAAATCGAGCTAGGGACTATACAAAGGTGGAGGTAAAGAGTCTCTTTAGTCAGACTCAATTCCTGATTAACGACATGAACGTATTCAAGTAGTTTTCATGCAACATTCAAGTAGTTTTCTTGAAAAGGCTATCAAAGTTTGCCATTGCATTTTTCAGGTTAGCCTATAACCCTTGTGTCGATAGCATCCAAGTACTAACTATATTTACTTTAGCTTGGTTTTGTTTTTTAAATGATCAGCTAAGATCACCTAGATACTGCCACCTGCTGTGGTAAGACCCAAATTTAAAAAAGCCTAAAACCCTAAAAGCCAGCAACCAAAAGTCAGACGATGTAGGATAATAGGCTTATTTGGATAATTTGAGACCAGTTGCCATCTTTCAACCCAATATAACCCACAGGGTTCCTAAAAGGATAAACTGAGGGGAGACTTTCATATGCATTGCCATAAGCCTCCAGAATGTAAAAACATTCTAAAAGTAGAAAGATAAATCAATGACAACTTAAATGAATTCTAAGTTATATACTAAGTTACCATTCCTGATATTAAATTGGAATACTGCTTAAGACAATCTGATCCTAACATCTACAAAGCAAAATAAACGAAACTAATTAGGACTAAAATCACAATTTGATTTACTGATCTGCTTTTATAAGTATATATGAATGCTAACTCATGTTACTTATTTCTCTCTCCCTCGCTCCTTCCCCCCTCTGCCTTTCACTCTCTCCCCCTCTCTCTGCAGTACCAGGTAACTTATAATTTATGTACAAAGAATTCTAAATATTTCCAGCTGGGAATTTTGTATTCGACATGCCACCAAGAATAGAATATGTTATTAGAAAATAAAAACCAATCATGGCACCTTTAATTTCAGCTTTTCCTTATTTACGTTTGCTTCTCCTTTCACTTTCGAATATCATCCTCCCCTCCCCCTATGCTAAACCTGGGCATCCGGAAGCAGACAGGTGGCTTAGCAGAGTAGTAGTCTATGAACAAAGAGCTGTTTTGATTGAAGATCTAGGCCAGAATCAGCAGCTTTCAAAGGTCAGAAAGGACTCGACTGCTCATGTCATCTCATTCTTACTAGACTGAAAGCTGCAGAAGAACAGTTTAGCAGTGTGCAGCAGCGGCAGCACTGTAACAAATAGAACAGGTCAGCAATTTACTAAGCTTGTAAGCTGCTATGGTAAATATCCGTAGACCGACTGGGATATAAGCTAGCAAGCTCTCTTCAATTAACTTTCTCCATCCTATCTTTATGGGTATCTTGGTTCACATCTACAACCTTGTTCTCTTGGCAATCCTATCTGTACAGTGTGTTGACTCTCACACTGTTTACATCCTTTCCAGTCCAGGATGAAGGAACCAAGGCTTTCTGAATTGTATATCCTATAGATAGAGACAAAATGCCAGAAACAGTTATCCAAAGAATTTGTCTCCTAGTCCTCAAGATGAATCAGACAATCTTCAGCATTTAAATGTTTATTTTCACAGATGTATTTCAAAATTCAGCACAGAATTTTGATTCCCCCCCCCCCTACAGCCATAATAATCCATACCATTAGAGTAATTACAGGAAAGATAATGGTAGTACCATTCCAAAATAAACTAGTATTTATATCTTTCCTCATTTTTCAGAGAAACTGATCTGAATTAGTCAGATTAATACTCCTGACACAGCAGTCACCCAAAATATGTAAAAATGGCAAAACAATTTTGGAATGATCAGATAGAAGAATGCACACAGTACTGTAATATGGCAATTCAAGATGCTATGTATAGAAATCAAATACTGAGAACCTTTTCCATCTCTATTAAAGAAACTGCGAGAGGAAAACAGAAAAATGTTGTCGGGTTTTCAACATTACAAATGTTATGAGGAAAAGTTTTATCATGATCTACATTTTTGAAAAACATTGTATTATTGGAGTTTTATTGCTTGACACAGAATAAAAATACTGCGGGATTTTTTTTAAAAAAATAGAAGACATGCATATCAATGTTTGCCAAAGTTTTTTTCCCCCTTGAAGGTCTTGATTCCAAGAGACTGCATGAACAACATGCAGTTTTCTAGGCAACATTTTTGTAAAAAGGTTTGGCACCGTCTTTTGCTTAAGGTTGAGAGAGGAACTGCCCCAAAGTTATGCAGTTGGTTCCTGTGCCTAAGGCAGGATTAGAATTCAGGTTTCCCTGCTACTAAACAACACCTTAACCAAACTGGCTCTCTTAAATATAATAAATGACAGGACAGTTGTCTTCCAGTGTGAAATAAGCATATTTTTAGCTCTACAATTATTTGGTTTCATAACAGTGGCTATATGACACATGCTATCATTAGTGCAGATCCCAAAGTTTACTCTTAGAATGGAAGCCTAGGAATCAAAATGGTTTATATCACAATATCAAGGAGAAAGGAAACTAGTCCAAACTATGTTTTTGAGACTAAGCTTTGATTAATTGACAGATCACTCCTGTTAAAGCTGTCAATTATTTAACAATTCACATGAAAAAATTCATTTCATTTCAATTAATGAGAACATAAGAATACGACCCAGATCTCACTAAAAACTTGCCTTTTTGGTATAAAGGAACTATTGCTTTATTCCTGCTAGACTAAAAACTGCATATATTATTTGATTTGCGACACATTTTAGTATCCCAAATTACATTAAAGTATGTGGTAAGCCCCCAAATATTCAAGTGGTTGAGTCTAGTTTAAATTCTAGAACTTGCGTATTGAGCCAAAGAATTAGGAAATACAAGAATGAGTGAATTTAAATCAGTAGCATGCTTTCTAATACACTAATTGGAAGGTAATAGATTATATTAGAAGGTTTTCTGATACTAATTATAGGATACGAAATGCCTTGGGATGTACTGGTAGATCTCTAGGTAATTTAGAGTGGATTGGCAAGGGTTTCCAATTCCCCATTGTTTGACAATAATAACAACATAAAGTCTCACCCCTTCCCCAAATAGGTTACTGAAACTATTTTGTAGGAAAATAAAGTGGATATATAATGTGTAACTATTACTCTGACCTTAATTCTGTTAGTGAAAATACCCAGAGGTCTCCTGTTTTGGATTAATGCCAGTTGTTTTTCAACCCTGTAGAGTTCAGATTTTTTTTTAAAATGTTGATCTTCAAGATTGAAATTTGTCTACTCTTACACCAGAATAAATTTGAGCTATACCAAGTGAATTTTTGTAGTTCAAGCTAAGAAAAAAATACAGAATAGTGATGTTTCAAATGCTATAGTCCAAGGGTCTCCAACCTTGGCAACTTTAAGACTTGTAGACTTCAACTCCCAGAACTCCTCAGCCAGCAAAGCTAACAAATCTGGCTGTTGAATTCTGGGAGTTGAAGTCCACAAGTCTTAAAGTTGCCAAGGTTGGAGACCCCTGCTATAGTCCATTCTGTTCTGTTAATGAAAGGAGCCTCTGGCCATAAAATGGAACATGACAAAACTTTTGGCTTTTGCCTGTGTAGAGAAAACATCTCCATGCTGGAATTCTCAAAATATTAACCAAGCAAAACATCACAATAAAATTTCTGTATAATTTCTATTCTATTCTAATGCACAATAAATTTTTGCTCTGGCTACCAAATATGTAATAGAAAACATAGTTTGTTGTGCTATGTAATACTGGCAGTTTTCACTAGCTACCTTCTCAGTAGCTATCTTTTCAGTGGGTTGTCAACTTCAATTAGTTGTGAGTCCCAATATCTTTGAAATTAATCACTATTATGCATTCTGATTTGATTTTAAAATTAATCTCATTTGCAGATTTTCTATCGGGATACTTTTTATATGTTCAAAGCATCAGAGAATTTACTTGTGAAACAGTTACTATTTTGAAATATTGCATTAAAGAAAATTAGATTTTGCATGTAGAATTGGAGATAGGTAATTCCTATTTTCATTTCCAGAGTTTGAAAAAAAATTAAATATTTTGCGATGGACTATTATTACAATTTTACAGTCCTATACCTGGGAATAAGCTTCACTGAACATTACAGGACTTGGTTTTGAATAAATTCTGGAAATTAGAACTATTCCTGAATATCCATATATGGAAATAATGTGCACCAATGTAATAATTTATTAAATCCCATTATGTCCTATATTGTGTTAAAAATACAACAAGATCCAAGGAATCAATCATATTTCAGGATGACTGTTATTAGTCAAGAGTTTTATTTTTTTAATTTCTGCCCTATACATAAATAGCCAAATAATTTCTGAAATTATTTAATAAACATTCTTATGTTAGGCCTCATTGTTTATCTTCATACATTAGGAAAAGCACTGTATTATCATTTATTTTGTTTTCTTCTTGAAAAATGATGTTATTACTCACCATCATAATAGTCAAGATCTGCCTACAGAGCATCTCCACTAAGAACAGAGATGATTGCCATGCAGTCAGTGAAATAGAAGAGCAAGAACAGTATTTTTAAAAGACAGTATTTTGAATTTGCTGAAGCCAACTGAATCTATAGCAAAATTGTCATTTACATTGCAATTCTATTTATTTTAAAGCAAGTTCCAGGAAATTGAAGATGCTTATTCCTTAATAAACATACACAGGATCATACATGTTTACAATTCTATGAACAGAGAATATCCTATAGAAGAAAGTGTCTTATTTCAAACTAAGGATACATAGGTTTGGGATGCTGGATTAATATTTTTTCAGAAATTATTTGGTCAGTTTAAAGCCTATTACTAGGGAATGCAATATTGTCAGAAGAGAGCAATGTAGAACAAAGGGTTTAAGATGGTTTCATTTCTATATAAAAAACTGAAGTGACAGATGGGTTTCTGTATAATCTAGAATTCTACTCATAGCTTCCTTAAGCAAATTAAACAGAAATCATAGAGTTGCTGTCAGAAACCAATGAGAGCAAACCAGAAAGTCACTATAAATGTTGTTTTGCAATCACATTTAGACCAAATATTAGCAATAAAATTAAGCCAATCAATTGTAGGCATGAATAAAATTCACTAATTACAAAATGAAGATATGGGTACCACGTTTATCAAGAAACTGTCACAATCGTTACACGATTCTTGGGAATCATGTTCCAAAATTATGTATGTTCCAAAGGCTGCAAGAATATACAATTAAAATATGAATTTTTCTTTTGACAAAATTAGTATTTATGGACAATACATTACATGCTATAGGCCTCACAATATACTGAAGCCATACATGATCAGCCTTCTAAATACCATTACCTCTGTCATTTGCCTAAAAGCAAGCAAGCATTAATGTAAAGTAGTATTAGCATTATGTTAGTAAATATTAGCACCATTAGCCACTGCAGAAAATGTTTTCCTAAAGCAATATTTGTATTTTGCTACAAATAGCACAATAAATAAATAAATAAAAGGAACTCAAAAGTTCCCTACACTTTTCTTCAAAGGTCCTTCAAAAGATTAGGAAAATATCTTTTTGATGGGGACTATGGAGGAGAGCAGCTAAGCAGCTTGCTAATTATTTGTCTTTTGCATTAATCACTATTCATTGGTCGGTGTTAATTAACAGTTTAAGTATAATTGTCACACAAAAAGTGAATTTCAGATACAGAGGAGGAAAAACCTGTAGAAACATTAAATATAGATACTTAAATCCAAAAAGGAGAGAAGCAAAGCACAAGTTTAAATCTATGTAATTTCCCGGAGGGAGGGATGGAAACTGGGAACACTGGAATATTTTGTCCTGTAGCAAGATACTATTAATAGATATTTTTTTAAAAAAAAATTGACGGTCCCATCCTCATTTCAATAGGAATACCGTTTTAAAATAACTGGCTCTCCCCTCAGCCTTATTTTTCGGCGTGTGGAGAGACGGGTCCCAGACGAATCTAGGAAAGGAACTTGTCCACCATTTTAAAAATAAAAAGTGGAAAGATTAATATGGCAATGCATCTGAACTCACTTCACACACCACACACACGAGAAAACCGCAAGCAGCTTCAAGGGACCAGTCTTTCCCCTCCCTGAGGAAGATTGCTGTGGCTCATTCGCCTTTCCCAATAAAATTAATCAAGCGGAACAACAGCAGCAGTATCTTTTTTCCCCCACCGTAGTAAATAAATAAATAAAAAAGCGAGATCCAGTGAGGGGTTGTTATTATTATTTTCTTGTTCACGATCTGACGAGTGTCCCTCCCCCCACCCACCCCCCTTTTTTAAAAAAAAAACACACCCCTTTTAAATTTTATTTATTTAATTAATTAAATCCAGGCACACGAAGCAGCCCTTATAAAACGTTGCTGCAGACAAAAACGCACTGCATGGGGTGTGGAGGACCCGAGCTGATTAGATTACCACAACATCAGCCTTGGGGCCGCCATTTTTAGAATCTCTTAAAAGGACAAAAGAGGGGGGGTGAAAAACGTACAGTTATTGACGCCACTTTATTTATTTATTATTCGTCGTGATGATGATGATGGTGGTGGTGGTGGTTTGTTTTAACCCCGAGTCTCTGAGGAGAAGCGCGCCCTCCGACCCTTCTCCTACCCACCCACCCCTCAACCCGCTCTTTGGCGGGCCCCGCTTTATATCCGCTCGGTTCTCGGTTGGGGGGGGTTTTTTTTGTCTGTCTGTCTCCCCCCCCACACTCCCGTTAAAAGGGGAGGCAAAAAGAGCGGGGCGCTCCGCTCTTTGACGGGCAGCCGAAACAAAACTGAGGCGAAGAGGCAGCCAGGCGTTTGCAGCAACCGCTTTGGAGACACCCCCCCCCCCGTCACCCGCCGGGCAAAGGACTCTTGAGGAGACCGGGACTTCGGGCGCCTCGCTCCGCCGACCGTTTGTTTCTCTGCCGCCGCCCCCCCTCCCTCCCTCCCTCCCTCCGGTTCTGCAGCAGGAGCGACCCTCTCCCCTCAACTCTTCCCCGGGGCAAGAGGCTTCTCGTCGTCCTTTTTTTTCTTTTTCTTCTTCTTCTCCGCACCCTTCCTTCAGAAAGGGAAGAGCGGTCCTTCGCCCGCTCCCGGAGGCGGCTATAAATAAAAAGCCCCGTCCGCTCCCCACCGCCTTCTAACGAAGCGGGGACGGCTCGCCTTCCCAGCCAAGTCCCGAGAACTGTTTGGCCCGGAGCGGAGGAGAGGATTAGTTAGGCCCCTTTCTCCGAACCGGAGAAAAGGAGGCAGGTTTGAGGACGAAGAACAGCCGCCCTTCCCCTCACAAAAGTCGGCATCCAGGGCTCCTTACGAGCCTGTCAAAAAAGCCCCCCCTTTTTTTAACCCCTCGGGGAGAGGGGGGGTTTTCCCCCTGCGGCCCCGTCAGCTTTTTCCTCCCCAGTCCCCAAAATATGAAGATGAAGCCCGGCGTAATAACTGCCATGAAGGACAAATCTCCGCCGCTTTACAATAAAACGCGCCATATTCACAAGACGGGAGCGACTCTCCCTCGGCTGCTTAAAAGGTGACACCCTCCCCCGTCACACACACATACACACACACGTTACGAGGAGGCGGCAAAAGCCAGGAGTTTAATAAAAAAAAACAATAAAAGCCCCTTCTAAGAAAGGGTCCCCAGACGGACGCGCCCCCCACCCCCGGAAGGCGGCGATGCTCCGCCGCTGCTGCCCTTCTTCGGGGAAAGAAGAGACGCTCCCTCTGCCTCTCTCTCTCTCCCCCCCCCCCATCTCCGGGCATGACAACCGCACCATAACAAATAGCGGCGGCCCCCGAACTCACCTGGAATGATCACCGGCCAGGCAGCGGCACCCCGACCCGAGCCCCTGGCTTGGCCCCGCCACCACAATGCAACCGTCCCGCTGCGGAGGTCCCGCGGGTAAGAGAGAGCGAGCGAGGGCGAGCAGGACGGAGGCTGCGGGGAGAAGAGGAGGAGGAGGGTGGAAGGCAGAAACCCCCCCGCCCGAGCTAGCTGGCTGGCTGGCTGGCTTGGCTGCACAGGGCCCCGCTGCGAACCGAATCGGACCTCTGGACCACCCCTTGGTTGCCCCCCGTGCCGCAGCTCCTGCTGCTCTGGCTCCCGTGTCTCCCTCCTCGCAGCCGCCTACGCTCCTTCCGATGTCACTGCCTCCCTCTCTCTCTCTCGCTCTCTCTCACTCTCTCTCTCTCTCTCTGGGAAAATGGCGTCGCCTCCCCTCCCTCCCGTTGCCGCACGGGTTCGCCCACCCCGCCTGGCAGGGGCAGGGTTACCAGGGCGAAGCCAAACAGCCGCCATTTTCCTTGTGGGCTTGCAGCTGGCAGGGGCTGCCCTTGAAGGCGAGCCCCGGCCGTGGCGGATGGGTCCGTGGAGATGGAAAGGAGGGGGTGGGCGGACGAAAGTCTCGCCGGGGGTGTGATGATGATGAGAGGGACGCGGGCTCCCTCCCCAATTCTGGAAAGCGAAGAGGCAGAAGCTGAGGGTGCCGCCTGAGGGGAGAGAAAATGGAGGAGGGGGGAGGAAGAAGAGGAAGCGGAGGGAGGGGGGACACTATTGTGCGAAGAGGCCGGGCAGGAGGCTTTGAAAAAGAGCCGCTTTGTTTGGGTTGCGTTGGTGGTGGGAACGGGACGACGGCGCTATCTTTAGCTTCGCTCATCCGGCGTAGGAGACACGGGACCCGATCGAAGGAGGCCTGATCGCCTGATAAAAAGTATCCGTGGAGTAGCCGAGGACGCGCCGATCCCCGACCCTGCTGAGCGGCTTCTTGCTAAATAAAACCAGGGACCGCTCGCTCTTGCAAGGCCTCGGAGAGCGGGACGGACCGAGGCGGGGGGGACCGTCGGGACTGAGGAAGACACACCGAGCTTCTCTTCAATGGGTTGTTAAGGGAGAAGGAGGGCGAGAGACAGAAAGAGCGCCTTTGGGGCATACGATGTGAGGATTCACCTCAGCGCCCTGACAACCCCCTCGGCGTCCGCGGGCGCCGGCCCAGAAAAGAGCCTCGGTCTTTGCGGCTGCGGAGCTTGGGAGGGGAGGCGGGCTGGGGTTTCATTCGACGCCCACCAGGGGCTGAGTGAGCCTCCTTTCAGTGCGCAAACTCGGGGCACCAGATAAAAGCCGGGCTGGCGGCTCCGGCGCTGCTTTGATGGAGCCGGGAGAACCGAGGGGAGGAAGGAGAAGGGCAGGCTAGAGTAGCTCGCTTCCCCGCAGTGGGGCTTCCCCGTCGGAGCAGCAGGAGGAGGAGGAGGAAGCGGCGGGAGAGGCTTTGCTGGCTGCCCGGCCGGGACCCAGAGGCGGCGGCTGTAATAGGGCGCTGGGTACGCAGAGGGTGGTGAAGGAAGGGCGGACGATTAAATGTCTTGTGAGTGTATATATATATGGATGTTTTTTGGCCCCCGTTGTCTGGTCCCGCTGGCTATTTTTTTGTTTGTTTGTCTGGCGGGGTGGGGGTTGTCTTTCTCAGCACGAAATGGCGGCGGCTGACGAGCGTCTTGTGTGTCGGGGGCGCGTGTGGCGTTTTTAACTTTCTCCCTGCCCTTCCCGCCTCCTTTTTCCTGCCGGGCCTTTTCTCCGCAGCGAACCGCGGCGAGCAACCCTCAGTCAAGGGGCGGGGCCCGAGGGAGGTAGCCGGAAGAGCGGCAGCCAATCGGCTGTAAGGACGCCTCGAAAAGGCGCGTCCCGATTGGCAGATGCTGACATCATCCTGCAGCAGGGGCAGACGCCTCCGCTTGGGTAGGGCTGAGGGAAGAACGGTGTGGGGGGGGGTTTGGCTGCTGGCGCAAAGGGAGAGAAGAAAACGGGCGCCATGACAGCAGGGAGGGGAAGCGGAGCGGCGCCGAGGAGAAGCGGCCGTGTTGGGTCGCCCGCGGGCGGTTCTAATTTCCTCCCTCCCCACACTAACTCCGTTCCTTTCGCGGGTGGGGAAGGAGAACGGAGGGGCATTTGTGCGGCGGCGGCTTTTCCAGCGGTTAGCCGTAACTGCGTCAATTCAAGATGGCGGACCGTCTCCCTGGAGGGGCGAGGGCGGTGCTGCACGTCGGCCGGAGGTCACGTGACGAGGAGGTTGCATTCTTCCGACGGCTTGGCTGACTGCGCCCCAGCTCGCTCCGGAAAAGGCGGCGCTGGCGGCGGCAAACAGCAGCGAGCTTGGCTGGGCTGCCCGGCTCTCCCTTTCAAGGCGGTGGAGCGACGGAGCCTTTGCCCCCACCCCACCCCAGACCCTCTTCAGCGTGCACGGCTGTTCCGAGCAACCGCCGCCTCCCCCTCCGCTGAGCGCCGTAAAGGGCGTCCAGGAAGCGGCTGCTCCTCCCTCCCTCCCCCCGCCGGTCCGCTCGCGGCCTCCTCCGGCTGTGGTGCCTTTGCGCGGCGGGAGGAGTGATCCACCCTCGTGACAGCTCGCCCGGATGGAAGGGAGTTGCCGGCTGGAAGAGCCAAGCCTCGGCGGGTGTTTTTGTGGGTGCAGAGTAGGGGGGGGGGAGGGAGGCTGTTGCAAAGGGCCGTAGGAGCAATCAATTCGGTTCCGTTGAAAGTGGTCTTTGGAAAGAAAAAGCAGGTCAAAGATGGTAGCCTTTTCCCTAATGCTGGGAATTGCATTCTCCGATCTGGAGAATTGATCCGTTTTCACTCCCCGGCTGTTCTAGCTCAGGAAAACGAAGATGTGTGTGTGTATATATATACACACACACATCTTCGTTTTCCTGAGCTAGAACAGCCGGCGAGTGAAATATATATATATATATATTCCCTGCCTCTCGTTTTTAATGGATTCGTTGCATCGGAAAAACAGGCCGTGCCACAGCTTTGGCTGGAGATTGAAGCTGGAAATCGGTAGCTCCCATCTAGGTCTGTGCATCTGCGTGTACCAAAGGGCCTTTGGTTTTGCAAGAGGACCGAAAGTCGATTAATCGGCTGCTAAAAAATAATAATCCAATTTTGTGTTGCCTGGTTGTAGGATGGAGAAATTGGTTGTTTTTTTTAAGTCCTGCTTGATCGATTTGCTTTTCCAACTTGTATGACTATGCAGAAAGAAGAGTTCTGTTCTTATTCACTTGCTTTTGGAGGAATCTTTTGAGGCTCTAAAAGTAGCAAGTCTTTCTGTAATATCGAAAGTAACTGATGTGTGTTGCATTTGACGGTTGAAGTACAATTCTCATTTTAGGCCTTATTGCTTAATCTTTCCTACTTAGCCTAACTCTACAGGAACATTTAATCATTTTAATAAACTAAATGGCATCTAAACATTAAAAAATATCAAGCCAGTGATCATTATAGGATACACATTATGACCTGCACTAGAGCCTGGTTACTTAAAATTCTGTTAGTCTCCATCTAAAGTTCTTAGTTTTAATTACTGGTGATACATACATTACAAATTTATAAAGAATTTTGGAATGGTGATTTGTTAACTGAACTTTCATTCCACTGTATGGAATATACATACAGTGTATACTGTATACAGTGTATACATACAGAGAGGAGTATATGGAAAGTGCATGGTTGGGCTGCATAACCTCCCTTGCAAACAAGCTTCTTGTCACCTTAGTAGCTTCCATTTGGTGGTTTTGAACCTATCAGATTTGTATACTTTGATATTTGGCAAGATTCGATCAGCCATAGTCCTGTTGCTTTTATTAATATATTATCCTTCCAAGGTCGGTAAAGTGAGGAGCCAGATTGTTGGGGGCAATATGCAGAGTCTGTAAACCGCTTAGAGAGGGCTGTAAAGCGGTCTAAGTCTAAGTGCAATTGCTATTACGTCATTGTTAATTCTTAGCAGGTATCTCAAGTCTAAAGAGTTTCTGGAGTGCACTAGTTCTGTGTAGAGGGTAAGGCTTAGTTTTAGGAATAACAGTCTTGCTTATTGCTAAAACTAGCATTTTATTGGCCCAGTTTGGTTTTTACCTGCTATGGCCCAATTTTGCAGTATTATCAGTACAATTACCCGTAGTTCTCAACTTACAACCCACTCTTAGCAATCGTTCAAAGTTACAAAGGCCCTGAAAAAAAGTGACTTATGGCTGTCTTTCACATGACCACTGCAGCATCCCCACAGTCATCTCACTCAAATTTGCATGACGTCTTTATGATGGTTGCAGTGTCCCTGGGGTCATGTGATCCCACTTGGCGACCTAAAGTCAGTGGGGAAGCCAGATTCCGTCAACAGCCCTGTCGCTAACCTTTTTAAACAACTGCCGTGATTTGCTTAACAGCTGTGGCAAGGAAGGTCATAAAATGGGGCAAAAGCTCACTTAACATCTGCAACAAATTTGGGGCTCAATTGTGGTCGTGAGTCGAGGACTACCTTGTACAATGGGCAATGTTATGCTTCCGAAAGTGGCGTTGGGTATTTTTCTTGTTGTTGTTGCTCTGGTATGGCTTATCGAAGGCTTGATGCCCTTTCTTTTGTTGAGGTTTGCCCAGCCAGGAAAGATCTTGGCCCTTCCTAAGATCTT
This sequence comes from Diadophis punctatus similis, assembly GCA_023053685.1. Taxonomy (NCBI): domain Eukaryota; kingdom Metazoa; phylum Chordata; class Lepidosauria; order Squamata; family Dipsadidae; genus Diadophis; species Diadophis punctatus. The sequence goes on along the minus strand of JALIGW010000004.1, from coordinate 80,434,518 downwards.
TACCATAGCTGCCTATCTCCCCACATCTCTGCCCTTTTGGCTGTCCTGCATTCCTCTGTCACCTGCCCCTATGGAGGGCCATTGATCGGGCATGCTTGTGGCAGTGGGAGGAAGAAGATGGAATAGAATAGAATTGAATTCTTTATTGGCCAAGTGTGATTGGACACACAAGGAATTTGTCTTTGGTGCATATGCTCTCAGTGTACATAAAAGAAAAGACACATTTGTCAAGAATCATGAGGTACAAACACTTAATGATTGTCATAGGGTTCAAATAAGCAATCAGGAAACAATATTAATATAAATCGTAAGGATGCAAGCAACAAGTTGCAGTCATACAGTCATAAGTGGGAGGAGATGGGTGATAGGAACGATGAGAAGACTAATAGTAATAGTAATGCAGCCTTAGTGAATAGTTTGACAGTGGTGAGGGAATTATTTGTTTAGCAGAGTGATGGCGTTCGGGAAAAAACTGTTCTTGTGTCTGGTTGTCTTGGTGTGCAGTGCTTTATAGCGACGTTTTGAGGGTAGGAGTTGAAACAATTTATGTCCAGGATGCGAGGGGTCAGTAAATATTTTCACAGCCCTCTTTTTGACTCGTGCAGTATACAGGTCCTCAATGGAAGGCAGGTTGGCAGCAATTGTTTTTTCTGCAGTTCTGATTATAGAGGATAGGTCTGTTGGGATCAGCATGGTACAGAGGGATAGGCAGTGATAGGCAGTCCTTGACAGTCCTTTTGGTGACCATTTGAAGTTACAACGGCACTGGAAAAAGTTGACTTATGACCATTTTTCACAGTTATGACCGTTGCACGATCCCCACGGTCACGCGATCAAAACTCAAGACGCTTGGCAACTGGCTCCTATTTATGACGGTCTCGCAGTGTCCCCTGGGGTCCCGGCGATCCCCTTTTGCAACCTTCTGACAAGCAAAGTCAATGGGAAAGCCAGATTCACTTAACAACCGGGTTGGTAACTTAACAACTGCAGTGCTTCACTTAACGGCTGTCTTGCTTCTCAACAGAAACTGTTGAGACTGCATTGTGGTCGTAGGTTGAAGATTAGCAGTAGTGGAGCTCAGGGCAGCCAAAAAGGGCAGAGACGGGTAGATAAAAGGTGTGGGGGAGCAGTTGAAGCAGAAGCGAGTGCAGCAGGGCAGGAGAAATGTGAGGTCCTCGCTTAATGACTACAAGCAGGACTAATGTTGCTAGGTTATGCAGTCAGGTGGAGTTTTTCCTAACAATCTCTTCCCCGGCAATTTAAATCCTTCTCCCAACTGAGATCTTTAAAGAAGGACTATTTGTGATAGTTAGGCGTTGCCTGCATTGTCAGGTGCAGTAATACAATAATAACATACCTAATAATACATTTGACCCTTCAGTAGTAATTTCTTCAGTTTACAATGACTTTTCTAACAGAATTACTGGTGCATTTTTATAGCCCGCTTATGAAACGTTTGGTAAAGTTTGTTTCTTACATAACATATATATACTTTTTTTTATATGAACCATACTATAGATTTGGAGGCCTGCTTCATTTCAGGTGCACTGAACAACCCAAGGAGATTATATGGAGAGACTTTCCAGATGTTCCTCCTCTGTAGCTGTCGGGTAAAGTGTATGGTGTAGAACTCTTCAGAAGTGCTGTGTTGATTTTGAAATGCTGATTCTGGGGCTCTGGCAAAACCAATAAAAAAAGCCTTGTGCCTCCTTGAAAACTAACAAAAGAGGAATATTGTGTAACTTTTAGAGGTCACAGTCCATTGCATCAGAAGTCTGGAATATTGGCTAAAAGAAAATATAAATACATCGGCACACACTGGGGCGTTGAGGGAGGCAAACGGGGTAAATATTGAGAGGAGAGGCAGAATTACCTAATGAAATGAACTATTAACGAAGCCATAATTGAGTGTGCTACGTGCTTCTGTGAAATGCTGGCTGAAACATTGATGCTTCGTTCCACGAGGCATAGAATCGACTGATTGTGATTCTCAAAAAATATATATACCGTGATAAATGTGTTAGCCTTTTGGCTTCAAACCGTTTTGCGTGTATAATGTTGTTAGTGACTTTGAAGGTAAGGAATGTCATGCAGTACAGTAAGGAGATGCGCAACTCGCTGATTAAAACAGGGAATATTCTGGAGTTTTCTAGAACATTCCATCCTCATTCAGATGGCTCGATTTCAAGGGTATTTTGACAATTTCTGGAAGCAAATCCTCCAAACCAGCGCTCGCCAACCGGTAGTCCGTGGACCACTGGTGGTCAGCGAGAAAATTTTGGTGATCTGCAGAAAATTTATTTGCATTTTTTATATTGCACCAAATCAAGGGCCCTCAAACTACGGTCCCTGGGACAGATATGTGCAATGAACGTTTGTGTTGCTGCAGAGTCTCCCCCTTCGGGGTCTTTTTGTGCAGGTCAGAGGGGGACAGAAATTCCGACTTTGGGTCTGCTTCGGCCTCCTGGTGCGGGGCTTTGGGTGAAGGCTGGAGGGAAGAGCCGCTGATGGCGAAGAGCCGGAGGGCCTTGTTCCAGTGGGACTGCATCATGACCTGGAACTGGCTGACCATCTCAGCCCACAGAGCCTCCAGGCGCCGGTACCTGTCCTTGCACTCCCACAGGTCTTCCCTCTGCTTGGAAAGCCTATGCTTGTAGTCCTCAGTGAGGTGCTTCTGCTGAGCCTCCTTGGTCAGATCCAATTTGAACTGAGCCAGCTGTTTTGCCAACTCTTTCTCGTGGTGGCTGCTTCGCTCCAACAACTGTTTCCTGTTGGGGCCCTAAGGTAGCCCGGGGGGGTAGGCGAGGAGTGGCTGAGAGGGGAGGAGCGAGTAGAAGCCAGTGAGGCACCCCTCGACATGAGTGACATCGAGTTGGCCATACCCACATAGTCACATGACCACCTAGCCCCGCCCACCCAGCCAGTCATTAGCCAGTTCATATTAGTGATCTGCGGGATTTAAAATTATGAATTTAGTGGTCCCTGAGGTCCGAAAGGTTGATGATTCCTGCTCCAAACCAGACAAGATCCTCCATTTCTCAGACATAGCGCTCTGGATGAAACCAACCCGTTTGGGGTTCACAACAGCTTCTGGTTCAGAGGATTTACTTTCAATCGAACTGTCCCGGGGAACTGCATGATTAGCGGAACGTTCTGGAATTTTCCAAAATATTTCATTCCCAAGTCAGTGAATTCTTGCATATCCCCTCCAAAGAAAGTCACCGGATCTTCCTACAGTCATGGCCCAGATTTAGCTTGATTGTTGGAACAGCCAACAAACAGACTGTTGTGCATGATTGTCTTCCGGCTTAGAACAGGTGGGCAAGAAAAAAGGCGTGTTGAATGAACTGCGTATTTGCCAGATATTATGAATACTTCTGGATTATTTTATAACATGGGACTAAAACAGATTCTAGAGTTCTGCCTTGCAGTATTTTAGCACAACAGAGGGACCTAGAATATTCTCTACCTTGCAGAATATAGAGCCTGGTGGGAAATTTCCGGCTTCTCGCTCTTTCTATAAATCGATTGTACAGTTGCAGATGAGACTCATCCCTTGCAGTGAGCCAAACTTTGAGGAAAAACACAAATTGATGAGTAAAGTAGTAATTGGAAAAAGCTTTTCCTTTATAGTCCAAAAAGGTAAGCGAGAACAGTGGTTCTCAAACTGCGGTGCACTGCAGCTCCTTAGATTCACTTGGAGTAGCTGTCCTCCCCCCCCCAAATGTAAATTAGTGATTCACTGAGAAGCGTTCAAGTGATAATACAAGCAGCAACATCAGACTAAAATTTAGAAAGGCTTACAGTGCCGAGTAGAGCTGTGATCGCACACAAGCAACCCCAGAAGAAATGTGTGAATGGAAAACGCTGCAATATTTCTAAAAGGCATTTCATTGGGTTACAGAACCATTCGTCCCTAGTCTTATTAGCACTCAGATTTCTAGCAGGAAAAAAACCCGTTCGTGATCAGTTTTAAAATGGAGGGAAAGTGGATCCCGGAGTTCTTGATCAGTTTTAAAATGGAAAGAGAGAGAGGATCCTGGAACATTAAACCAAAACAAAACACTTCCAGAAATGTAGTCCACGTTGTCTGAAAAATCCTCTTTTAAAAAATAATAATTGGCAACGTGTCAGCAATCTCAGTCTACAGATCGAGGGCAGATTTGATTTATCAGTGTTAAACTTATAATTCTGGGTATTTATTCTTTCCAAACGTTGGCTATTGGTCAAGAACACACGAAGCAATCTTATTTATCTCTGGATTTACCCAAATCCTGCGGATAAACCCAAGGAATCATGTATGAGCTTCTGAATCCTATTCCCCACCAGGAAGGCTGTGAAGCTGGTGTTTATTAAACAGTTTTTCCTCGGGGCCACCTTCCCACTTTTAAAAATTAAGAGGAGGGGAGAGAGAGAATACTCTGGCTTCAAACCCTACTTTAACCTGAGCCTAAATTGTATGAATTTTCTGAGAAAATACTTTGAGAGCTAGCGCAGCTAACGAGTCATTGGTATTATAATATTGTATCAGCCATTTTTGCACATTTGTGCGTATGTGTGTTGAGTGTCATAAGTGAATAAAAACAGCTACAGGGAATGACGTGCAAGAGATTCTTGACAAAGAAGAATTGAAAGGTCCTGGAGCTCACTGGGCTTCATTGCTTTCTTGCAGACGTTTCATTACCAAACTAGGTAACGACATCAGTTCACTTAGCTTTTTCCCCTAGCTTTTGAGCAGAAATAATGGATGCCTGATACTGTAGTTGCGGGACTTCCTGGTTGCATAAAGAATCCCAAGATTTGCGTGTAATATACGACCTCCTTGTCTGTGTTTCAAAAACTGGTTTTTTTAATCGGTTTAACTTTAGCGGGCACCCGTGGCATGACTACCGTTTCCTTAGTTTGGCTTCGGTTGGCAATTGAGAAGATTTTGACATCATTTCTTGGGGATTCAGAATTTCACGTGGTTCATGATGACGAACAATGTTTGGCGACACAGAGAATGTTGTGAAAAGAGGACTTTTGGTAAATTGGGAAGAGGCGGACCCAGTTTTGCCAGATTCAGAATGGCTCTGGTTCCTGTTCTTCATTCTAGAGCAGTGTTTCCCAACCTTGGCAACTTGAAGATGTCTGGACTTCAACTCCCAGAATTCCCCAGCCAGCGAAGGCTGGGGAATTCTGGGAGTTGAAGTCCAGACATCTTCAAGTTGCCAAGGTTGGGAAACATTGCTCTAGAGGCTCCCACGTGCATGCAGAATAAAGAATTACCTTGTTACTTGAAATAAATGATTCTTCTGCTTTGCCCTCGTACAACTTGAAGAAGAAATAATAAGAGTTTGCAGCTCTATAAAACATTTGCCTGATTTTTCCATGTTGTGTCAGGGTTTTTTTTTGTGTTTTTCGTTTTTCTAAAGAGCTAGGAAGCTCTTGGCTTTTCTTCTGGATATTAAAATTCAGCTGCATCTCTCTCTCTCTTGCCAAATTCTTAATTGACTGTCACTTGGTGGTTATTCTGTATGATTTCCTTCAATCTTAAAGGGTAGGTCATCCTAGATTCGTAGGGGATAAGGAGGGGAGGAGGTGTGACATGACAGCTCAACATGAAGCTGCCACAGTTCTGATAGCTTTGTCTTGAACAAATCACTTAGTGTAATTACATACGACGAATGACATTTTATTTCGGCCTTCTGGGTATCATGTTTCCGAAAAATCTGTTTAAAAAAACAGCTGGAAGTATATTTTCTCATGCAAATGAAGGTTTTTGGTTTCTCTGGTCTTTCTTATAAAGGCTTGATCTTCGTTTCAACATTTCCCAGTCTCTCTCTCTCTATGTGGTCCCCTACCTCACTACAATAGTCTTCGACTTACGACCACAATAGAGCCCAAAATGTTCATTGCTAAACAAAGGCCATTGTTAAGTGAGTCATGCCCCATGATACAACCTTTTTACCCCTTGGTTCAGAGGTGGGTTCCTCCCAGTTCGGACCGGTTCGCCCGAACCAGTAGCGACTCGCTGATGATGTCACGGAACTGGTTCGGTCGGTGCCTGTCCGTGGGTGCTGCCATCTTTTTTAAATTATTATTTCTTCTGAGCATGTGCAGAAGCCGAGTTTCCGGCAGTGTACATGTGGTCACCATCTTGTTTTTGGTTTTTTTATTTATTTTTAATTAACTGGTGGTCCGCAGAAAAATTATTTGCATTTTTTATATTGCACTAAATCAGGGGTCCTCAACCTATGGCCCCTGAGCCAGATACGTGCAATGAACGTTTGTGTTGATACAGAGAGTCTCCTCCTCCAGGGTCTTTTTGTGTGGGTTGGAGGGGGGCAAAAATTCCGACTTGGGGTCTGCTTCGGCCTCCTGGTACGGGGCTTTGGGCGAAGGCTGGAAGGAAGAGCCGCTGATGGCGAAGAGCCGGAGGGCCTTGTTCCAATGGGACTATCATGGCCTGGAACTGGCTGACCATCTCAGCACGCTGAGCCTCCAGGCGCCGGTACCTGGCCTTGCACTCCCGCAGGTCTTCCCTCTGCTTGGAAAGCCTATGCTTGTAGTCCTCAGTGAGGTGCTTCTACTCAGCCTCCTCGGTCAGATCCAATTTGAACTGAGCCAGCTGTTTCGCCAACTCTTTCTCGTGGTGCCTGCTTAGCTCCAACAACTGCTTCCCATTGGGGTCCTAAGGAGCCCGGGTGGGCAGGCAAGGAGTGGCTGGGAGGGGAGGGCGAGTAGAGGCTGTCGATGCGCCCAAACGCGTGAGCAACATCGAGTTGGCCACATCCACCCAGTCACATGACCACCTAGCCACATCCAGCCAGCTGGTCATTAGGCAGCTCATATTAGTGGTCCGCGGGATTTAAAATTATGGATTTAGTGGTCCCTGAGGTCCGAAATGTTGGTGACCCCTAGTCTAAAAGTCAGCAGCAATTAGCAGAGTAAAAATCCACAAGGACTCCTTACCTTTTCCCAGATTAAAATAGGGCAAGAAGAAATGCTTAAATTTTGGGCATTCGGTGCGAGAAGTGGAAAAAGCTTTTCCATAGGTCAACTTCCTTGCTAAATCCAGTTGATCATCGCCAGCAAAATAATAAATAAAGAGTGTGACTTAAGCAGTAGAAGTATCTCCATAGTGACAAGAGTCTGACAACAAACAGAATTGCCGCTGGGGAACCCGGAGCAGCTGATGGCGTTTTTAAATAGTCCTTTGCAAGTGAAGGCGGCAACTGTGATATTAGCAGGCAATACTATATCCTGCCAACTTCCTATCTCTTGCTTGGTTTCTTCACAAGTGCGCAATGAGCTATTATTATAAAAATGGCTGTTGTCAAGATGTAATTGGGAAATTCTTCCTGTTTTGTGTAACAGATTCTGACCAGAGAGAAAAAGATGTGGTCTTCGGTTCCAACTTTTTACTCACAGTTACCCACACGTCCCCTTGGGGAAGAGAAAAAAAATAAACTCTTGTTAGGTTTTTTATTATTTATTTTCCGCCAGCCAGTTGAGGCCTAAAAGCAGAGCGGTTTGTGCTCAAAAGCAGTTTCGCAATGATGTGTATTTGTATGACCTTAAACACAAATTGCTCTAAAGTAAATCACCCAGCAAGATGGTCTCAAGTTTACAGAAACGGTAATCAAATCCACAAAAGGAGAAAGCAAGGAAAAATAACTCAGAAATTAGGCTTTTGCTTCCTTTTGTGAACTAAGGAAGTGAATTGAAAGTTGCCCTTTTCGTGAAAGCAAACACAGGTAATCCTCGACTTGCAACCTGTTTCATTTTGGTCACCATTCGAAGTTACAATGGCACTGCAAAAGTGACTTACGACCGTTGCCACATCTCGGTGGTCCACATAATCAAAATTTGGCACTTGGCAACCAGCATTTATTTATGTGATGGCCATTTGTAAGCTGCTCAGCCGGCTTCTGATAAGCAGTCAACGAGGGAAGCCAGATTCGCTTAATGGCCACACCATTTACTTAACAACTACAACAGCCATTTGCTTTAGCAGGTCATAAAATAGGATACAACTTGAGAACAGCCTCACTAAAGCAATGAAAATGTTTGGCTCCATTGTCATCAGTCGAGGACTACCTGTAGGCATTTAAAGTTGCTCATTCTATTATTGGTTTACATTCCATTGGCTCATTACCCTATACAGGTAGTCCTCGACTTAACAGCAGTTCATTTACATGTGCAAAGTTACAACGGCACTGTTTTTCACACTTAACGACCGTTGAGGCATCCCCATGGTCCATGATCAAAATTCAGACGCTTGGTAACCGACTCACATTTATGACGGTTGCAGTGTCCCAGGGGAAATCACGCGATCCCCTTTTGCGACCGCCTGATAAGCAGAGTCCATGGGAAAGGTGGATTCGCTTAACAACCATGTTACCAACTTAAGAACTGCAGTGGTTCACTTAACAACCGTGGCAAGAAAAGTCGTAAAATGTGGAAAACTCACTTTTAACAGTGCTGCTTAGCAACAGAAATATTGGGCTCAGTTGTGGCTGTATGTCGAGGACTACCTGTAGTATTAATTTCCATTCTGTAAAGCCTGAAACAAATGACCGGAGTTACTTGTTAGTGTCAACATCTGGACTTTTGAAACTCCCAAGACTACTGACGTCATTGGAAAGTGATGGAAAGGCTATTTCACTTACTATCCAGGAAGATGGATAAATTCCTACCTGATGAGTTAATTCTTTGGCTTCATCTTCATTCAGACAAGTGGCTCAGGCTCAGTGCCTACTATTCTGTTAACGCTTTCGTGATTTATGTCCTTCGTTTGGAAAGCTGGATTATACATTATAAAAATCCCAAGTTTCAAAACATTTTATCGAAAGTAGCCCCTTCGTAGCTGAAAATCTGAACGCCTTAGGCAGCTCTGCGTTTAAGCTTGTATTGTCACAGACTTGGAGGGAAGAGAAGTTGACTGTTGAAGAATGGATTTTAAAATTGACTGAACCTGGGAGAGATTGTAAAATTAGCAGCATTGATTAGAGACAATGGATTAAATAAAGTTATAAGAAGCCATTAGTGGACTTTCCCTGTGTTAAATACAATAACAGACTGCTGACTGAGCTTTGAAGACTAGCTTTGTTTTTGGGATTGGTTACCTGTTCGCTTTTAATTTTTAAGTGAATAGATCAGAGGTCTTCAAACTTGGCAACTTTTAAGACTTGTGGACTTCAACTCCCAGAATTCTCCAGCCAAGTTTGTTGGCAAGTTTGGGGACCCCTGGAATAGATGGTGGATTGACTTGATAGATCATAGATTTCCATATTGGTGACATCTTTTTTATGTAAGATTTTTGGTAAATATAGATGGGAAAGTTTATAACTATTTGTAGACAAGGCGGGGAAGATGTATGGGATATATTTTTCAGCATTCAACCAAGGTAGTCGTTTCATGTTTAATGCTAATGTTACAGTTGTTATAAGCATATTTTTATTACTTTTTTGTTTGGATGTTTTTGTTTATAGATGTTATTTTTTCCGTTCTATTTTGTATTTTAACTTTGGAGATAAAAATAAAAACTTTATTTAAAAAAATTGAGTGATTTGACATAATATCTGGTTTTTAAAAAAAAACAGAAAAGTTGGAGCCACTGAAATTCTCTGCTTCCATTAAAACCCCCAAAAATCTTGTCCTTTGTGTAACTGGTTTTCCTCACTATTAATTAAATGTGGACTTGCTTGGACTAAATACATGCAGACGTGTGTTCTCCCTTTGTGTGCAATAAAACCGATTAAAAGTGTGTGTATACTGGCTATTCATTAAAGAGAGGTTTTGAGACAGGTTACACAAGCTCTTGAGATAGCCTGCCACCAAAACAGCTGACAGGAATACCCATTGTTCTGTTTTGCTCTCCTACCATCTAATCTGATTTCTCAAAAGGCCGGGTGGAAAATGTAATAATTGAAAAGGCATTTTGGCACTTCCTGGAGGGAACAGCCCTGTATGAACAAACAAGCCGAGCATTTTACAGCTTAAAAGATGCAGATCTACGTAAGAGAAAACAAAACTGCAAATAACTGCTAGTAAAATTAAAAGAATTAGCTGACTTAGGTTTTTTTAAAAAAATTTTTTGACAAGCACAGAGTTTAGGTGTATGCTTTTGATAGCACTACAGCCTATTTTATGTATGCGGTTATGATTCTTCTGGGCATAATTTAAAGATGAATGCATAAATAAGTATGGAAATGAGGTTTATTCCTACTCTTAAAGCGGGTGTCAAATTTTGATTTCATTGAGGGCCGCATCAGGGTTGTGTGACCTCAGGGGGCAGGGTGGGCGTGGCCAGTTTGACATCACTCGTGTTGCCGCCTGTGGCAGCATGAGCGCTCTGCCAGCGAAAACGGGCTCCCGAGCTCCGTTTCCGGCTGCGACGGCCTCCTGCAATCCTCTGCCAGTGAAAACGGAGCACGGGAGGGCCGCACGCATCCCTCCCGAGCTCTGGTACTGCCGGCCGGTCCCTCGCTGTTTCCAGGGTGGCCCCGCGGGCCAGATCTAAACACCTTGCGGCCCGGATCCAGCCCCCGAGCCTTCAGTTGACATCCCTGTTCTGAAGCATGGTCCTCTTTCAAAATTAGCTTCGGTTGTAGTTTGATCAAACACTTTCGTTCACTGGACTCCTAACCTGCAGGAAGAGAGGAGCTATTCCAGAAAAAATCTGGTGTGCATCTCCTCCCTCGAACCATTGAAAACTTCCTAAACTTGGACAACAGAATAACCTTGGTGGATTCTTTCTTTCTCCGACAGGCCGACCACTTCGATTTTCTGCAAAATGTAAATAACGTTGTTTTTTCAAAGGAGTGGATGAAACCAGAGTGTTTCCTCGAAGCAGAAAAACCGCATTCAGACAAGTTAAATTTTCAATCGGCTATTCTCTCCACCCGCCGGGAGTATGCATTTATTTGTCCAAGGTCACGAGATCAATTGGCTGGATTGACCGGGGATGATGGGACTCCTGATCCAATCCTTCTCAAGTGTCCTAGGCCAGTGATGGCGAACCTATGGCACGGGTGCCACAGGTGGCACGCGGAGCCATATCTGCTGGCACGCGAGCCGTTGCCCAAGCTCAGCTCCAGCGCGCATGTGCATGCACGCCAGCTGATTTTTGGCTCGCGCGGAGGCTCTGGGAGGACAATTTTGGCCTCCGGAGGGCCTCTGGGGTGGCGGGGGAGAGCGTTTTTGCCCTCCCCAAGCTCCAAGAAAGCCTCTGGAGCTTGGGGAGGGCAAAAAACGGGCCCACTGGAAGTTGGGAAATGGGGGAGTGGGGGGGGGGGTCACGCACGCATGCACAGGAGGGTGGGGCAAGTGGGGGGCTTTGAATTATGGGTGTGGGCACGCACGAGCGTGCGATAGCGCGTGCACGCACTATTTTGGCACCCGAGGGAAAAAAGGTTCGCCATCACTGTCCTAGGCCATGAAAGCTTCCCATTTAATTCTAAGGCAGAAATGTGACTTTCACAAGGTTAATGATTCTCTTGCCAAGCAGGAAGTGGTGGCTATTAGTAACTAATTCAACAATATTTATGTCAGGGCAAATAATAAAAACCCTGCCCTAAACCTATTTCCATTTTTTAAAAATACGTTTTGCTTTGTTTTAGAAACGTGGAAATGAACGATCCAGACCTTAATGGGGAATTCTATTCCCGATCTGCCACCTTGAAGTACAGTAGTCCTCCACTTACAACAGTTCTCATTTAGTGACCGTTTGAAGTTAACAACAGCCCTGAAAAGGTGACTTGTGGCCTTTTTTCACATTTCTGGCCATTGCAGCATCCCCCCATGGTCGCGTGATCAAAATTCAAATGCTCGCCAACCGGTTCATACTTACGACCGTTGCTGTGTCCCGGGGGTGTGTGTGTCATGATCCCCTTTTGCGACCTGACAAGCAAAGCCGAGGGGGGAGCCAGATTCACCTGAATAACCGTGTGACTAATTTCACAACTGCAAATGTGGCAAGAAAGTCATAAAATCACTTTAAAAATCCTACGACCTTTTTCTTTTTCTTTTCTTTTTAAACTTTCCAGTCTAAACGTCAACAAAAGAGACTTGCACTCTTATTGTCCCAGCTGTCTGGTTCATGGTTCTTGAATTTATCCTCAAGTTCGGCATGCCTCCATATTACTCTTAACAAACATCGAATTATTCTCCTTCGCTTTAATGGATCACTTTTTAAGTTTCTCTGTGCTATGCAGAGCAAAAGGGGAGTCAATTTCCAGCCGCCTCATTTAAATATCTTCTAGAAGAGTCTGTTTAGTGATGCCAGCTGTCCAACATCAAAAGCTAAACCTACGAAGATATTTTTTATTGGAATTTTGTCAAAAATGAGAACAAGAATAAAAGGGAAAAAAATACGACGACAGGGACAATAGGCACATTAGTGAACTTAACGCACGCCCCCTCTACTGACGTATGAAGTAAGCTCCACCGAAGTCAGTTTGTGACTGAAACTGAAAATTTGTAGCTGAGACGACTGAATCAGGTAGGGCATTCCAGACTTCGACAACTTTTATTACAGAAATCCAGTGGCGGGTTGCTGCCGGTTGTGCCGGTGGCGGAAATTTGCCCCCGCTCGCCAAACCGGCAGCGATGGCCGGCGGTCCAAGCCCCCGAACCAGTTCTCCGGCGATGCGAACAGGTAGGGAAGGTAAGTAGAACCACCCCTGCAGAAATCATATTTTTACAGTCAGTGGTTTACATTTGAGTTTAAAGTGGTTCGCGCGCATATTATTGCGATTAAAACAGAAAAAGTCATTTACAGGTAAAGCATTACTACATATAGTTTTGTATGCAATACCTGGGACTGACCGCAAGCGACGCAGTTCTAGGTTATCCAAACCGAGAATTTCAAGCCGAGTAGGATAAGGAATTATATTGTGTACAGAAGAGTGCAAGATTTTTCTCGCGAAGTACCGTATTTTTCGGAGTATAAGATGCACCTTCCCCCCCCCAAAAAGAGGCTGAAAATTTGGGTGCGTCTTATACTCCTAATGTAGCTTTTTCCAAAGCTTTTTTTCCCAGCCCTAACGAGGTGCTAGCGATCTTCCCAGCTTGCAGGATTTTTTCATTGCTACTCCCTCGGAAGTTTTTTTCCAGCCCTAAGTCTTTGCAGGCTTGTTTCCATTGCTATTCCCTCCGAAAAAGGTTTTTTCAGCCCTAACCAGGGGATAAAATAATATGCTGAAGCTGACCAGACTAAGGACGCTAGCCAGATGAATACCTGGTAGGTAGATTCCCCCCCCCCTATTTTCCTCCCCCAAAACTAAGGTGCATCTTATACTCCGATGCCTCTTATACTCTGAAAAATACGGTACTTCTGAACCCACTCACAATATCTATATTGCAAGATATTCTGCTCAAACATGACAGCTCACAATCCTGAAAGCTATACAAGTTGGCCTCAACTTAAAACACAATTCATTTAGTGACCGTTCAAAGTTACAACAGCACTGAGAAAAGTGACTTCTCGCCCATTTTTCACACTTAATGACCATTGCAGCATTCCTTCCCCCCCCCCCCACGGTCACGTGATCAAAATTCAGATACTTGGCAACTGACTCCTATTTATGACGGTTGATATGCCCCTTTTGTGATCCCCTTTCGCAACCTTCTGACAAGCAAAGTCAAAGGGGGGAGAGCTAGACTCGCTTAACAACCGTGTTTCTAACTTAAAAGCGGCAGCGATTCACTTAACAAACGGGGCAAGAAAAGTCGTAAAACAGAGCAAAAACTCACTTAACAAGCAAATCTCGCTTAGCAATGTAAATTCTGGGATGAATTGTGGTCGTAAGTGAAGGACCAGCTGTCCATACTCAACAACTGCAGTGATTCACTTAACTCTGGCAGGAGAGCTCGTAAAATGGGGCAAAATTCATTTAACTCTCTGACTTTGCCACAAACATTTTGGGCTCAATTTTGGTTGTGAATTGAAGATTACCTGTATAATATTTTCAATGTTTTTATACTGAGGAATGAGATGACCTCTCCTGCCAACATTGGTCATAGTGGAATAACCCAAGCGATGGTAATACTGTTTTGTGGAAGCTAATAAGATGGAAAAGAAAATATTTTGGAAGCATGAAGCAGCAGGGAGATTCATCCAAAAGGCGTCTTTCCAAGTGAAATTCATAGATGGGCACAGATTAATTTTTTTGATGCTGAAAATGTTCAATGCCCTCTAGTGTCCTTTTCTGATTCAAGAGACGAAATCATTTTTTATTTTAAGAAGGGGGGGGGAACCAAGCAGCTCTTAACGCTTTGGAAATAAACACATTTTTATCCTATTAAATATTTGTAAATGTTTTAATTTGGGGTGTTGCAAGTGTATATTAGCAAACCGATCAGGGCAGGCGCCTTTTAAAGCTCCTGAAAGCGTGAACAATTTTGGTTTTGCAGCTCACATTACGAATAGATGGTTGAAAAATAAATTTATTACAGAAATTATACCCTCCAAAGACACCAAGGTCTGCTGGAATTCTGGGTGGCAAGGCAGTAAAAAGGAATTTTAAGATAACCAAATCAGAGGTGAGGAACTGTGACCCTTTTATGACTTGTGGACTTCAACTCCCAAAATTCTTGAGCCAGGAATTCTGGGAGTTGAAGTCCACAAGTCATAAAGGCCATAGTCCCTACCTCTACTGTATAATGAACCTTGGAGCCTATATTAGGAGTTAAAATATGATAAGCCCTCATTTACCTCCATTTTGTGTCTTTTTAACCCTGTTTTAAGAGTTAGGATTATGCCTTTTCAATGCACACCAAATAACACGTTAAAAATCTGCATTCTATATCTCAATGCTGTATACTTACAGCTACCCTGAATCTTAAATAAAGACCCACTTCCAATTCTGTACTAATTCCTACGTATATTGGATATTGTATCTAGGCTCTAATTTGTGTGTGTGTGTGTGTGTGTGTATACATCTCCACATTTTGTGCGCGCACACGCCCTCGCGCAATTTTGCTTCCGTGCATGCGCGGAAGCGAAATCTCACTGAAATCTCGTGCGCTCACCCTCGCGAGATTTCGGCGAAATTTTGCTTATGCGCAGAAGCAAAAAAGCCCAAAAATTCTTTTTAAAAAATGGCGACGCGTGCAACGGACCTCCGAAGACGGCACCGGAGCGGTCGTGCGCAAATAGCGCCATCTGCTGGCCACTACCAGAACGACAGAGTGGATCGCACTGGTAGGAACCCACCACTGAATAAAGTGCATTGGTTCTGATTTGGAAATGGTACTGTTGCTAGAATTCTTGCAACCTCGTGTATTTTAATAAATCTTGCCAAAGCTATTTAGGAATCAGGTTCAGAACAAACACAGTTTAGACCGCTGTTGTAAAAGGAAGACATTCTACCTAGGAGCAACTTGCAAATTTGAGAGGAGAGCTTTCGTTGGCAGCACAAGGTGTGAGGAAAAACATTAAAAAGAGTCTTCCTGTTTCACACTTTCAGTTCTATTAATTTCCACCCACCCGTTCGTATTTACATAAGATGCAAAGTTCAATGCCCTACAGATGTCTTGCCTTGCAAGTCCCGTCATTCCTTGCTGGCAGGAAGATAATGAAGGTTGAAAGTTGGAATTGGAAATGCCGGTAGTCCTCAACTTACAACAGTTCATTTAGTGACCGTTCAAAGCTACAATGGCACTGGAAAAAGTGACGTACGACTGTTTTTCACACACGTCGCAGTTTCCCCATGGGCAGGTGATCAAAATTCAGATACTTGGTTCATATTTATGACAGTTGCAATGTCCTGGAGTTATATAATCCACCTTTTGCGACCTTCGGATTCACTTAATAGCCGTGTAACTTAACAGCTGCAGGGATTCCCTTAAGAACTGAGACAAGAAAGGTCGTAAAATGAGACAATTCACCTAACAACGTAGCAACCTAAATTATGGGCTCAATTGTTGTCTGAACTTGAGACTACGCACACTGGAAGGGTACCAGGTTGCCTCCCCCTGGTCTTGTCCTAAGTATTTTAGATGGCTAAAAAATGACTATACCTTCTACCCCCAGGTGTGCAGGTAATCTGCAACTTAACAAACAATTGGGAGTGGAAGGTTCACTGTTAAGCAGTGCAGTCGTTAAGCAAGATGACACGTGGCCACACCTGTGTTGACAATCTTTTTGCTGATATTGTACGATTGCAATCTGCAACCTTTCCTGCTGTCTTCCCCAGTGATTTTGTCAGAAGCCAGCTGGCAAAGTCACAAATGGTGGTGTCACGTGACCCCAGCATGCTGCCGCTCCCATAAACGGGACACACCAAGTGAGACCGTTGCTAAGTGAGCTTTTGGCCCATTTTCCGACCTTTTCTCGCCACAGCTGTTAAGTGAATCACTGCAGTTGGTAACTTAGTAACCCAGTTGTTAAGTGAATCCGGCTTGATTTCGCTTGTCAGAATGTCACAAAGGGGGATCAGGTGACCCTGGGCCATAAATATGAGTCAGTTGCCAAGTGTCTGAATTTTGATCACACGAGATCATGGGGATGCCACAAAGATCATAACTGAAAAAGTGACGTAACTTTGAACGGTCAGTAAGTGAATTGTAAGTGAAAGACCACCTGTAGAAGAAGCGAGAGCGTCCTATTTTGGAAGATTGTCCTGTGCCGCCAGAAATTTAGCACCCATAATAGCTTGTTACAGGTTGTTACCAGATGTCAACTTAAGGACTTCAAGCCTTTCCAGGGGTCAGCAACCCGTGGCTCTGGAGCTGCATGTGGCTCTTTCATCCCTCTGCTGCGGCTCCCTGTCGCTCAAAATATGCTTCACAACCGCCAATGTGTGATACCCGCTGGCACGCGATTTATTGAGCTTTTCGACCCCTGGTAGGCCAACCATGGATAAATCCAAGAAAAGAAAAGTTTCAGAAGAAAACAGAATTTTTAATTCAACTACATATGCTAGTTCTGTGGCCGCTCAGGAAATAGGCACAGGAAGCGTTTTGTGGCTCCCGGTGTTTTCTTTTCTGTGGGAAACGGGTCCGAATGGCTCTTTGAGTGTTTAAGGTTGCCGACCCCTGCTTTATACTCAGGTGTGCCCATTTTTATAACCAACCCAAAATAGAATCTGTCATGTCAGACTCGTGATTCACCGACTTAAAAAAAGAAACGACAATCCTTCTTTCTCCTTTTTTTAGATACTTTATTTGTGGATTTATAAAACATTCCCCAGCTGTCCTGAAATAATGTCCAGCTTTTTCTTAGTTTTAAGGGCTTCTTTTAGCGCTTATAAAAATGAATTAAGAGATGAGCTTCAGCATCCAAGCATTGCCAAGGTTCCATTAAGTGCCTCTTGTCTTCAGCCACCATAATCAAGGAACTGAGCTGTTGGAGGGTTCTGTTGGTTGCAATCCAAATAATCTAAAGACCATTAAACTTGGAGAAACTTGGAGCTTTATATCTGCTGAACAAAAACTCCGCATTGGCAACAGGGACCGCATCCAGCCATTAACACGCTCTGCTAGCTCCATTCAGTTGCCCAGACTCCACCCCGCAAGGGATTATGGGGTTAAATGATGATGATGATTAAACTTGGAGAAAAATAGTGTGCGGTTTACATTCACTAGATGGTGAGACAATGAATGGGCCTCTTTTTCTCTGTCTTTATTACTTATGTCATGTTGCGTAGGTCAGAAGGTCTGTAGACAATAGGCAATTTCCCAACCAAATTTTGCAGTTACCAAATTTTGGAACCAGTGACCAACATTGTTACGTTAGCTTTTGGCAAGACACAACACAAATCAGTGTAGTTTCAAAATCTCAAGAGTTGTATGCGGCTCTGCCTGCCCAAATCTCTTCCTTGCGATGAAATGTTTTGTATTAATTTAATTTAATTTAATTTAATTTAAAGTTCTTATAGGCCGCCCAATCCCGTAGGACTCAGGGATTGCAATTCATTGGAGATGGAATTAATTTTACTCGGAATAGACCCCTTGATATTTATGGAGTTTGTTTATCTTAAAATTCCCTCCCTCTATTTTACGTAGACTTTATGTTTGCATCTAGTGTTGGCAATTAATGATTTCTTTTTTTTTTTTAAATGAACAGTTTTGTTGCTGTATCTTAAGATCGTTGTAATTGTTGGGACATCGTAATTTAAGTTTCTAGCTCTAGTTATCGTTATTCAAACTTGCTTTCATAATGGTATCACTCAATTACTGGTATGTGTTTATAACTAAGCCTAGCGTAGACATTGAGTAAAGCAATTGAAATTATTACAGCCCAAAAAAAATACTGGATGTAGCTTATACTGAACAATTTGAGTCTTCTCCATTTAGTGGAGTTCTTCACTAATTATATGTTTGGATGGAATTCTTACTATTCAGTCTTGGAAATCTTTAAAAGGACAAGCAGTTAATTTTGAAAGCTGTTAACTCTGCAGCAGTCTCTCTCCTGTTTTCTACACAAAAAGGTGAGAATTGTGAATAAACTCCATGGTTAAGGATGAGTCAGCAAAGAAAGACTCGCTGGAGCGGCAGAATTAAATTTATTTTCAGAAAATAATTTGAGGGATGCTCTGTTCTGATGCAGAATTATCAGCCGGCCGTCTTCTCATTTTTTCATCCCTGCTTCATCCCAGTTTTGAGTTAATAAAAGCCCCGGGGGTTATGGATTTAGGCCAACGGAAGGTCAAAGAAAATTAACTGAACTAAGGATGAAATCTAAGTACACTGGTGGTGCAGTACAGAGGTGGGTTCCTACCGGTTCGGATCGGTTCTATAGAACCATTAGTAACTTGGCGGTGACCCTGGAACCGGCAGTGACCCAGGCCTGGCACGCCCCTGAGCCGGTTCTCTCGGCAGCGCCATAGGCGCCGCCATCTTGGTTTTTTTGCTTCTGCGCATGTGCAGAAGTTTTTTTAGTACTGTGCATGCGCACATCACGTGCGTCCCTGAGCAAACCGGCAGTAGAAGAATCCGGAACCCACCCCTGGTGCAGTAGTCCTCGACTTACCACAGTTCATTTAGTGAAAAGAAAAGCTAAAGTAAATTTAACAGATCAAGTACAATGGGGCAAAACTCACTTAACATTTCTCCCTTCGCAACCTATATTTTGGGCTCCACTGTGGTCGTAAGTTGAGGACTGTATCATGCCCCCGTCCTTCTAATGGCGGTGGCTGTTGGTTTTCTGAAAGTTTCTACCACATTTGTGTCTTTCGGTTACGACCAGCCCTATAATGGATTGACTTTTTATTTGAACGCTCTTTAACATCAATCCAAAACCAGCAGTGGAAATAAATGGCATTCCTTTATTTAAAAAGTGAAAACTGATTTTAAGATTTCCGCTTCCCTCAGAAAGACCTCTGTAAGTTTACCTGGTTGAAAGTTTAGGTACTTCAACTAAAGCATACTTTTAAGGTTAATGTGTGACATGCCCTCAAGCCAAGAGAGTTTTCAATCTATTAATTCTTGCCCCACATCAAAGCTTGTTGGTTTAGGTGAGCCTTGTGAATTTCGTTGCCATGTCGACACCCTGAATGTTTGGCAGTCACAAATGGGTGTGGGGCAGGATGATGGTTCCTCCTGGTTCGGACTGGTTCGCCCGAACTGGTAGTGACCCGCTGGTGACGTCGTGATGACATCATGGATCTGGTTCGGTCAGTGGCAGTCTGTGGGTGCCGCCATCTTTTTTTTTGATTTTTTTCTGAATTTTTTTTCGATTTTTTTCTTTTTTATTTCTTCTGAGCATGTGCAGAAGCCGAGTTTCCAGTACTGTGCATGCGGTCACCATCTTGTTTTCAGCTTTTTTTTCTTTTTGATTTTTTCCGGATTTTTTTGGCACTGCACATGCGTGCGCCCACGCAGCGCACCCACGCGACACAGGAAGAAGCGAACCGGTACCGTGGTAAGTTAGAACCCACCCCTGGTGTGGGGATAAACTTTCTGTCCTGGTTAGCAGCTGTTGTTAAGTGACTCTGGATTCCCCGTTGACTTTGCTCATGGGAAGGTCTCAAAAGGGGAATCGCGTGACCTCGGGACACTGCAACGGTCATAAGTCTGAACCAACAGAGTATATTAAGAATAAAAATAGGAAACTGTGTTTTGAAGTAACCGAGCAGAAGGAAGATTGCGTGGAGAAAGAGGAACCGTAATGCCAAATATTTTACACTGTAGTTAATAAAACACAGGAAGCAGGGGAATTTCTCTATAGAGTGTTAAACTCTGTAACCATGGCATTTCCACATTAAGTTGGGGCAGTGAACAAGTATCCCTAGTCCTCGACTTATAACAGGGACACTGCCAAGAAACGTGCATGAAGATCATCTCAAGAACATCCTTACCATGATTTTTTTGTTTTTGTTTGACTCAACCAACCAAATACATGTTGTCCTCGACTTATGACCACAATTAAGCCCCATATTTTCCCCATTTGTTAAGTGAATGGCTGCAGCTAATAAAGTTAGTAACCCGGTTGTTAAGTGAATCTAGATTCCCCACCCACTTTGCTTGTCAGAAGGTCGCAAAAGGGGATCGCGTCACCTTGGGGCACTACAACGGTCATAAGTATGAACCCATTGCCAAGCGTCTGAATTTTGATCACATGACCTTGGGGATGCTGAAATGGCCGTAAGCGTGAAAAATGGTCATGAGTCACTTTTTCCCTATGCCGCTGTAACTTCAAACGGTCACTAAACGAACTGTTGTAAATTGAGAACCACCTGAACTTTGGATACGGAGATGCAGAATTGACGAGATCTCCTTAAGGAGTTCCCGTCTTCTTCTTTTCTGACATCTGCCGTACCTTCCGGCTTGCAGCTCTCCACCCCGGGGAACGCCGGACATCTTGCTACAATGGGGAGAACAAAGACTTTGGCAAGAGACAGGAATGAGGCAGAGGTGGGTTCCACTTACCTTCGCCACCGGTTTGCATCATGACATTTCGCGCGCGTGCTCTCGCTCCGCTCACGCGCACACACGCATCCCCTCATGCAATTCTGTTTCCGCGCATGCTCAGTAGCTATCATCAGCCCGAAACACAGCTGAGGAGCTGATCAGCTGTGCTTTGGGGCGAAGGAATAAAGTTAAGTATAAACCCGGGGGCGGGCGGGAGCAATGTTCCCTGTAACAACAGAAAACGGCGCGCGACAATTAGAAACTGCCATGTGGCGTTCTCTTTTCATGTGCGAGGCCGCGCAGGTGTTCAGCCTCTTCCATTAGAAAATGCCGCGTGGAAGTTAGAAACTTCTGCGCAGCGTGTTCTCGTAACGTGCGCGGCCGTGCGGCCGCACAGCTTAGAGGGAACAGTGGGTGGGAGGGCCCTTTTTCAAGCAGCAGCAGAGGAAAAAACTTCCAAACAGTAAAAAATTCAGAAAAAAAGATGGCGGCGCCCACAGACAGGCACCGACCAAACTGGATCTGTGATGCCATCGTGACGTCACCAGCGGGGTCACTACCGGTTCGGGCAATCCGGTCCGAACCGGGAGGAACCCAGCCCTGGAATGAGGCCAACTTCTAAGTTCCTCCTCACCCTTTGCAAGTATGAGCCAGTCGCTTCTTCGGGACGAAACTGAGAAAGCCTCAGACTTGGCTCGACTAGACCTAGAGCTTTTGCAATCGCCCAAAATCACAAGATCTTCTGTGTTCCTCAGCCCAGAACATGTTGTAAGGATGGGGAGGAGGAGGAGGAGGAGGAGAGGCCCATTTGTTCCCCACAATACTCAGGAGGTTTGTGTCCTATGTTTAGAAGTGGAGCCACTCCATACCCTGCATGTGGTTCTCATTTCACACAACAATTGGCTTAATTTAAAAAGTCTGCAGTGACCCATCAGCTCAGCTGTCCTGGTCTTCTAAGACCACTTGCTAAGAATATATGTCTGTCTTCTAGGAAATCTAGGAGATGGCGCAAAGAATGTTTCAGAATAACAGAGTTGGGAGGGACCTTGGAGGCCATCTAGTCCAACCCTCCCCCGCCCCACCCAAGCAGGAGACCGTACACCATTTCTGACAGACGGCGGTCCAGTCTCTTCTTGAAAACGTGAAAGAAAAATGCCAGCAGGAAGGGCGTGTCAAAATAGAGGGGGGGGGGAAGTGGATAATAGAGATAGAAATTAGGAACTGGAAAAGTAGTATTATGTAAGCAAATTGATCCAGACAATACGCTTAGTGGTGGGATTCAGCTGGTTCGGGCGAACTGGTAGTTAAATTGCTGGCTGGCTCCGCCCCTCCCCACCCCGCCCCTTCCAGGAGTCCCCACATGCCCCGTTTTTGCTCGCAGGAGGCTGCAGGGAGGCCTACTGGGCCCAAAACGGGCCACAGGGGTGGGCGGCGCATCCCCCTGCGGCCCGTTTTTGCTCCCAGGGGGGTGCAGGAGGCCGAGTGCTGCCTGTCACACCCCCTGGCCACGCCCACCATGGCCACGCCCACCATGGCCACGCCCACCCACCCGGTCATTAGCGTAGAGAACCAATTGTTAAATTATTTGAATCCGACCACTGAATACGCTGTTCACAAAGCACTTATGTATGTAAAGAGACAATGTAGAAATAAAGTGTTTAAAAAAATAGAGGGAAAAAGGAAAGAAAAAAACAACAGAGGAAGATGACAAAGCACAGGTAGCCTTTGACTTACGACCACAATGGAGCCCAAAATTTCTATTGCTCAGCGAGCCACTGGTTAAGGGAGCTTTGCTCCGTTTTACGACCTGGCTTGCCAATCACTGCAGTTGTGAAGTTAGTAACCCGGTTGTTAAATGAATGTGGCTTCCCCATAGACTTGGCTTGTCAGAAAGTCGCAAAAGGGGATCACGTGACCTTGGGACACAGCAACGGTCATAAGTATGAACCAGTTGCCAAGCATGTGAATTTTGAGGATGCTATAAAGGTGGTAACACTGAAAAACTTTTTCCAGTGCCGTTGCAACTTTGAACGGCCACTAAACGGACTGTTGTAAGTCGAGGACCACCTGTACACCCAATGCAATTTTGCAATTGACTCTCCAGAGAGGTGATGCAGGTAAGTGACTCATGTGGTCATTAAGTAAGTTCAAGCAAACTGATTGGGTGGCTTCCTTCCGCCCGACTTTTACCATAGTTATATTCCGTTATTTTGAGAAGATGCTTTCCCGCCATCTGGTGGACAAAACCGCACATTGCAAGCCACGCATAAATGAGAGCATCGCCTTAGTTAGTTAGCTAAAGGTTTAACTCATTTGTGCTTCCCTGTTATGCGGTTTGCACCCACAACTGTAATTGTTGTCGTCCTGTGAAATTCAAAACACAAACCTGGGGAGCTGAAGGTTTTATCTAACTCCAGTGTCCCCCTTATTATTGGGGTGTGCTAGCTTTACATAGCAAGAAACTTCAACGGAATAAAAGTCTGTAGAGATTTTCAGTCATCTAGGTCATGGTTGTCCCAAAGGTGCTTTTTTTTCAGGAGGCAACTGGACTTTCTTGTTTTTTTTCTTTTGAAGACGTTTCGCTTCTCATCCAAGAAGCTTCTTCAGCTCTGACCATTCCATTCCCCACTATCCTGTCAGAGCTGACGAAGCTTCTTGGATGAAAAGTGATTTATTCAATGGAATAAATCTGATTTTTTTTGTATGGGTTTATGTGCAGAGATAATGATAACAGCCAGGGGCGGGTTCCTAATTTTTTTACTACCACTGTGGGTGTGGCTTATTTTGTGGGTGTGGCTTGCCAGCCATGTGACCGGGTGGGCGTGGGCCTTGGGAGCTTGGCAGCGGCCAGAGAAGTGGGGGTGCATTGCCCACCCGCAACACAGCCTCCCGCAGTGGGAGCAGCAAGACCGCAGTGGGAGGCTCCGTCCGGCCTGAATGCTTCTCCCCATTCGATGATCCTAGGCTCCTGCCGCCCGTTCCCCCTCCCCTCAGCAGCTCGAGAAGCCTCAAATGTGCAAAAATGCCTGGGATCATCACCGCGCGTTCGTGGCTTCTCGGACTGCTAAAGGGAGGGGAATAGAGATAGCTCCTGCTGCCTGTTCTTTCACCATCTCACACGCTCCCTCAGCCATCCTCCCCTGCTTGGACTCACTGTGGGGTAGGAAGGCAGCGCATGCGCAGTGCAGGAAGCTCGGCTTCTGGGCATGCGCAGAAGAAAACCTTTTTTAAAAATTTAATTTTTTTTTTTTAAAAATGGTGGCGCCCAGGCACCAGCAACCGACCGCACTGGTACTGTGACATCACCAGCGGGCCGCTACTGGTGCCATAAAGTGGACCGCACTGGTAGGAACCCACCACTGATAACAGCCCAGTCAAATGCAGAGGTCAAATTCGGCTCCAAGAGGCTAACAAAGTAAATTCCTCCTTGTCAGAACTTGGCTCCCTCGTAACTTCTAAAAGTCACTGTCATAGGTCAAGGACTCCCTGCACAGAAATAACATATATTTTTCCAGGCTCAGGATGAACAGTACCACCATACTTATTCCTATCAAAGCAGGAAGGGAAGAGATTGGGATGGAATTAAAAAGCAACAACTGAGACACAAAAGTGTTGTGGCCTGTCGGCCGCCGGCCCCTCCAGCAGCTGAATGAGAGGAGGAGGAGAAGGCACTGGAGTCAGGGTCAGCATCAAGGCAACCTGAGAGCTCCGAGGGGGAAGAGGGAATGGAGCTGTCAGAGAAAGACAGAGGCGGAGCCTGGGCCATCCGTCAGCCCTCAGATGGAGAGTCAACAGCCCCCAGGTCTGGAGGTGGCTGATGAGGAAGAGGAGGAACAGCTGGGTCCAGTGCCTGATGCGCAGATGCACAGAAGGCAGAGGAGAGGAGAGCAGTGGAAATCTATGAGCCGGTCCTTGGGACGGAAGAGCCACCGCTGCTAGTGAAGCCCCACCCGAGCTCTGGGGATAAAAGGCAGGGAGTGGAGATGAATAGGTGTGGCAGACTTGTTAGCCTGCGAGAGAAACTTTTTGCCGGGGCTGTCGGCATTCCTAATAAAGGAATCTTTTGAGTTTATGTCATAGGGTTTGTCGTCTTTGGGGAGCTGGGTCAGAACACAAAGCCAGCCATGCCTTGAAACAACCGGAGAAAGGCACTAGCACACTTTATTGGAGTATGCTACAAAAGTCCAGTGGCGACCTTTATTAAGTACTTTTAATAACAAGCATACTTTGAAAGTAACAAAAATTATTGTTCTTTGATTCGTCAGAAAGTCGGGAGTTCTGGCGGGTTTATTTTACAAGAGGGCAACCGTTTTCTTGAAACAGAAACAGAGAAAAGGAATCGGCACAAACTCAAAACCTACGTACGGATGAACGGGTTACCGTGAGTGGGGTGTGTAGAAAGCGTTGGTACCATAAGCCGTTAAAAAAACATACTTCTATTACATTGAATGAGGGACACACCGAAAAGAAGATGGGTGTGTGAACGTATGCAGGCACACGCACCCACACACCCACAGATCTGCGCACATACACACCTACACACAAATGACAACGGAAAACATCCAACATTGGTTTACAAGGGATTTGTTATTAACACCACTGGGGTCACAGTGAGGAAGGGATGTGGTTGGATGCTACCAAGCTTGAAGGACATGTGCTTTTCAGATTGGGAGACCGAGCCCAAGACTTTGGTCTGGACAACTTGTGTCACGCCGGAGAACGGACGATCGCTGTTACTGAAGACTTTATCTATGGAAGCGGCGGAGTAAATTTCAGACGATAAGGAGGCTGGGAAGGAGGCAGCTACACACTGATCGGCCTTCGTAGAAGATTGGCAGGGTCAAAGCAAGCAAAATGAAGTTCAGAATTAAGGAGATGATGTTGTTTAGGACAGCGATCTCCAACCTTGGCCATTTTAAGACTTGTGGACTTCAACTCCCAGAATTCCTCAGCACGCTGGCTGAGGAATTCTGGGAGTTGAAGTCCACAAAAAGTGGCCAAGGTTGGAGACTCCCGGTTTAGGAAGTAGCCAGCGACAGAGGAGAAAATGTTGTGTGGTCATCAGCAAGGTGGAGTTACAGGACCCAAGGGTGGAACCAACATTATAAATAAAAGACCATGGCCCCCTTCCTTTCTCTCTTCCAACTCAACAAACTAACATCAACAGCCGTCACATCTTTGATGCCTCCAGCTGTAAACATCTGCCACCATATGGGATTATAAGTTATAATTATAACTTTTTCATGCTTCCTTTGAGGTAACCTCTTTGTTTTAAAGCATCCTGGACCATTTCTATCAATATCTCTGCCATCACGTCTTTGTTAGATGGCTACAATAAACCTCTGGTCCTTTCCAATCTTAAAATGCTAATTTTCTTTTCTTTCCTTGCAACATACCAAAGGCTAAAACATCTTGTGGGATCCTGGGACATGTATATTCGCCTTCATTTGCTAAAAGGTATGATGAACGGCCCGCAGGGGTGAAATCCAGCAGGTTCTGACAGGTTCTGGAGAACCGGTAGCGGAAATTTTGAATAGTTCGGAGAACCGGCAAATACCACCTCTGGTTGGCCCCAGAGTGGGGAGGGAATGGGGATTTTGCAGTATCCTTCCCCCCAGGAGTGGTGGTGGTGGGGATGGGGCTTTTGCAGTACCTTTCCCCTGCCACGCCCACCAAGCCACACCACGCCCACCAAGCCACGCCCACAGAACCGGTAGTTAAAAAAAATTGGTTTTCACCACTGATGAACGGTTGTGGGAACTGGGAACACCTAGCTTAGCAAAGAGAAGGACCAGGGGTCATAATTTAACAGTCTTCCGATATTTGAAGGGCTACCACAAAGAAGAGGGGGGTCAATCTATTCTCCAAAGCACCAGAAGGCAGGACAAGAAGTAACGGATGGAAACTTATCAAGGGAGAGATCCACCCTAGAACTAAGGAGAAATTTCCTAACGGGAAGAACAACAAATCAACTTGCCTTCCGGAGTTGTAGGTGCTCCATCCCTGGAGGTTTTTAAGAAGAGACTGGACAGCCATTTGTCCAGAATAATATAGGGTCTCCTGTTCAAGCAAGGGGTTGGACTAGAAGACCTCCAAGGTCCCTTCCAACCCTATTATTCTGTATTCTGCAAATTTCATTTAAGGAGGGATCAGCAATTCTCTACAGTTGTAGAACTGTTGGTTTCTTTGTCCTTTTGGAACTCCAAAGAATTGACTTTTGGGGCCTAACATGCCTGAAATGAGAAAGATTGTACTAGTCTTCAGTAATTCTAGAATATTCTTAGGACTACCTGATGCATAGCCCTGCGCTTATTACTACCACTTGTAATAAAACTAGAGCTGCTACCATCTTGAAGAATTTCATAAGCCTACAGAAAGTTAAAGAATCAGGACAATATTAGAAAACAATCACCAATCGTGGCTACAACACTGGAGATTAATAAAATACTGCCAGCTAACAAAATAAAGTTATGATTCAAATCCTTCCATTACGTAGATAGTGAAACTATACAGTTTAAGAAACTAATGACACTAATGAGTAAACCTGTGCTAATGAGGACTTCTTTCAACCTGTATTAACCTAAGATTATTAGGTTTAATCCGGATTTGGTCACGGAGGAGGCCAACTGAAATGAGTAAATTATACCCCAGTAATTGCCATCGGTTCACTTTGAATATGACTTAACCTCAGTCAAGCCAATTACAGGTAGTCCTCGGCTTACGACCGCAATTGAGCCCAACAGTTCTGTCGCTACGGGAGATATTTGTTAAGTGAATTTCGCCCCATTTTGCGACCTTTCTCGCCGCAGTCGTTAAACGAATCGCTGCCATTGTGAAGTTACTCACACGGTAGTTAAGTGAATCCAGCTCCCAGGTTGACTTTGCTTGTCAGAAGCTTGCAAAAGGGGATCGATTATGTGACCCCGGGGACAAAAATACAAGTCCGTTACCCAGCATCTCAATTTTGATTGCGTGACCGCGGGGACGTTGCAACGGTGGCAAGTGTGAAAAACGGTCGTAAGTCACTTTTTTCAGTGCCGCTGTAATTTTGAACGGTCACTAAATGAACTGTTGTTAGAGTGGTGCAGTGGCCTAGAGGTGGAGCTCTCGCCTCACAATCAGGAGGCTATGAGTTCGATCCTAGGTAGAGGCTGATATTTCTCTCTCTCTGGGCACATTGAGAATATATCTGCTGAACAAAACTCTGCACTGGCAACAGGAAAGGCATCCGGCCAGTAAACACTCAGCTCCATTCAGTTGCCCAGACTCCACCCCGCAAGGGATTATGGAGTCATTAAATGATGATGAAAGAAAGACTAAATGAACTGTTGTGGACTAAATGTTTCTCCAACTTGCATTGGTTACCAGGGATAGAGAACCAGGATTAAAATTAAAAATGAAATTAAAATTTCATTTTAATATATGCCGATAAGTGTACATTGAAAGTGACAATAAAGTTATTCTAAGTCTAGTCTAGTCTAAGGCCAAGCCAAGGGACTTGACAATTTCTTTCAGATTTGTCTTTTATCTTCACCATTTTATCGGAAACTTCTACATTCCTTCTGTCAACTCGCAAAGCATCCCTGGCCTGCTCTCGAGTTGCCATAGGCAGGAGCGGGGAAAACTGATGGAGCAGCATAGCAGCCACAAACAGAAGCACATTCCACGCATGCCTTTCTCAAGGCTGTATCCCAGGTTACCTGCAACAGCCGGAGGGGCGTGATCTTTACAGCCCGTGAAAGTGCTCCGTTGGAGAATGTGATTTATGACACACCCTGGGAGGAGGGGGGAAAACAGGGTCATAATTGGGCCGTAAATTACGTGGGGCAGAGCTGGCTTCACTTGGGTACGTGCGGACATGTTGCTCCTAATAAACAACTGGATTTCGTTTGAAACTTGGCTCGAGGCTCATGATTTAATTAGGGCATCCGTTGGAACCCTGACACCTTTGTTTTCTCGGTCTCTACACTCTGAGCCACAGATGCGCATGATCGTATATACAGAACTATTCTTATTTTTCAAAATCAAGGTATTTCCCTTCACTTTCCCAGAAGAATTAGACCACCTATTTTCTGCAGGTTGATTAAAAATATAAAATCCTGCTTGTTTACCTGGAAAACTATTTCCCTTACATAAGATGCAGCTGGCAACTGGTCTTGTCATGCCATTTGTGCTGAAGGATAATCAGCTTCTCTCTGGTGTAAGGATTGAGTTAAGCCTTGTGCAACATCTAGGAGCTGAGATAGCGCAGTGGTTAAAAGCAGCATTGCGACCTTCAGCTGATTGCTAGTTCAGCAGTCCAGCTGTTCGAATCTCACTAGGCTCAAGGTTGACTCGGCCTTCCATCCTTCCGAGGTGGGTAAAATGAGGACCCAGATTGTTGGGGGCAATATGCTGAACTCTGTAAACCGCTTAGAGAGGGCTGTAAAGCACTGTGAAGCGGTATAGAAGTCTAAGTGCTATTGCTATCAAATCATATATATTGAGATTAGGGATCTGTAAATTGCCTTCCGGTCTTTCTTAAACCGGGTTTTTCTGATCCGGCACCAGAGAAAAAAGTTTTTAAAAAAGGGTCTGTAGAGATTCTCAGTCATCCAGGTCACGGTTGTCCCAAAGATGCTTTTTCAGGAGGTAGCTGGATTTTCTTGTTTTTTCTTTCGAAGACGTTTCGCTTCTCCTCCAAGAAGATTCTTCAGCTCTGACTGGATGGTGGGGAAATGGAAGGATTTATATTCCTTGCAGACAGCTGGTCATTTGCATCCTTTTAGAGGGTTGTTGAGGCCACTTGGAGGTTTATCTGTATATCTCTGGATGACTGAGAATCTCTACAGACTTTTAGCTATACAATTTGGGATGAACACCCTTGGAACGGTGTGGGAGTAGGAATGGATTTCCAGAGGAAAAAATTGCAGACTACAGGAACCAGGAGCACTACTCAGGTGACCCTGAGGACACCGATAAATCTCCAAGCGGCCTCAACAACCCTCTAAAACAACGGTTCTCAACCTGTGGATCACGACCCTTTTGAGGGTCGAACGACCCTTTCACAGGGGTCGCCTAAGACCATCGGAAAACACATATTTCCGATGGTCTTTGGAACCGAGACACCGCTCCTCTATCCTAAGGTGACCAGACGTCCCGCTTTTGGCGGGACAGACACGCTTTTCTAGCACGTGTCCCACGTCCCGCATTCTTTCCAAAAAGTCCCGCTTTTTTGGGAAGAATGCCGGGACGTCTGGTAACCTTACACTATAGTGCTGACCGTGAAGACATTACATGCTGCCACCTGCTGGGGCCTCATAGTACTAATAAGTCGTCGTCCCCGCCCCTCTCCTATGCACCCGCCCTTCGTTATTGAGAGACAGCGAGAAAAAAGTGACCTATCAGTAGGCGGGAATTAGCGAACGTTATTCGCGTGCGCTCTTTCTTTATCTTGATCCCAACCTCGCGGTCTTTCTGTGGCTGTTTCCAGGTTTTTCTAAGCTTTAGGACACCGCACTGAAAGAGGACAAAGAACACTGGGGAGAGCTAGCGATCGACATCAACTGCCGGGAGTGGGGGGGAGGGGGAGGACTATCAAACGCGAATTCTGGAGCTATACTCTCCCCATTGGCGGACGGCAAACAAAGACCCGCCTCCTTCCCTCCCTTCGACGTGGTCCAGGGCTGAGATCGCCGGTACAGATCGTTGGACGTTTATTGGGGTACTTGCTGTCTTCTCCGTTGCTGATGCTTCAGAAATAAGTTCCTTTTTTAAGTTAAGTAAACCAACGGAGCGGATGTATTGCCAAAGGAAGATGATTGACTCGAACAAACGAATACCTTTGGCTGCTTTGTGGGGACGCAAATCGCTCTGATTAATTCTTTGTAGGTTTAGTCGGAAGCAAACTCCCTATTTCTCCATAGAAGTTACGGGTAAACTTCTATGGAGTGCCGGCTCCCGAAGGGAGGCGAGGAAAGGCCTCCCGCCTCCCCCCAGCCCACCTGGACGCCGATATTAGCATCCTTTTGCCCTCTGCGCATGCGCAACGTTCTGCGCATGCGCAGAGGGCAAAATTCAAATGGCGGCGTCCAGGCGGCCCCGCCCCCCCGTCAATTGTCCCGCTTTTTTAAAAAAATATCTGGTCACTTTACTCTATCCGTCTCCAGGCGGGTCCACCCACATGCAAATAGACTACTGAAAAAAAAAACCTGTACCATGGGAACTTCTGAGCATGCGCAGAAGCCGAATTTCTGGCACTGCGCATCTGTCGCCATCTTGTTTTCGGCTTTTTTTTGTGTGTGTGCAATTTTTTGCAGTGCGGGAGGAAGCGAACCGGCAGCGACGTAAGTTAGAACCCACCCTTGAGTTTCCTAATAATTTTATTATTTTATGGTTGGGGGTCACCACAACATGAGGAACTGTATTAAGGGGTCGCGGCATTAGGAAGGTTGAGAACCACTGCTCTAAAAGGATGCAAATGACCAGCTGTCTGCAAGGAATATCAATCCTTCCATTCCCCACCATCCAGTCAGAGCTGAAGAAGCTTCTTGGATGAGAAGCGAAACGTCTTCAAAAGAAAAAAACATGACATTATTAATGCACATAAAGAGATTATATAATGATTTAGTGGAACTAGACTCGGAAACAGAGCTAGTTAAGGATTGTATGATAAAATGGGCGCAAAATATTGGAGAACCCATAATGAGGGAAACATGGGAGAGTAAATGGGTTAGAAATGTAAAATTTACACAAGCTCAAAATTTAAGAGAAACTTTTTACAAAATGTTTTATAGATGGCATCTAGATCCAAACAAACTAGCTCATATGTATCCAAATTTACAACCTAAATGTTGGAGATGTGAATGTGAAGATGCTACTTATTTTCATATATGGTGGACCTGTAAGAAAATTAAGGCTTTTTGGATTAAAATATAGTGGATTATTCAAAATATTTTAAAGAAAAAAATTAAGTTTACACCACAGTTTTTCTTGCTGGGAATAATTATGGATTGTAGAGATCAAATTGGTTCTGAATTTGATAACGGCTGCCAGGTTGCTGGTAGCACAGTACTGGAAGAAAGAAGATATACCTACTATTGAGGAATGGACATTAAAAGTTGCACATCTGGCAGAAATGGCAAAAATCTCATCATATTTAAAAGATCATTCAAATGAGAGAGAGATATTGGAATGGAGTAGATGGACTGATTATATTCAAAAAAAGTATCAGATTAAGAAGATATACAGTATATAGCTTAATAATGATATATGTTAAGAATTTTAGAATGTGTTTAAAAGGTTTTAAATAAGGAGGAGTTAAAAAAAATTAGAGAAATTTTGAATTTATAATTTGATAGTATATTTTAAGTTTATGTTTATTGAAGATTATACCCTGTGCTTTTTCTGGGAAGTCGGGGGGAGGGGAGGAGGTGGGGGGGGAAAGGGGGGGAGAAAAAGAAAAAAATGTTTGTACTTTGTACTAATAAAACTTTTTGAATTAAAAAAAAAACAAGGAAGTCCAGTTGCCTCCTGAAAAAAAAACACCTTTGGGATTAAAAAAGAGGGGATTTTATGATCTGTTGAGGATTGAAGATACCTCTTCCAAAGACAAAGAGACCCACCATGACTGACTTTGCGTTGTTCCATTGTTGAACGTTGTGAGATGTTGCTGCTGAGGTCCAGAGCCCGAAGGAACAGCAAATACAGGTAGTCCTCGACTTACAACAGTTCATTTAGTGACCGTTCGAAGTTACAACAGCACTGAAAAAAAAGGGACTTATGACAATTTTTCACACTTACGGCCGTTGCCGCATCCCCACGCGATTTACATTCGGATGCTTGACCACTGACTCAGATTTATGACGGTCGCAGTGTCCCAGGGTGTGTGTGTCATGTGATCCCCTTTGGTGACCTCCTGACAAGCAGAGTCCATGGGGGAAGTCGGATTCACTTAACGACCGTGTTACTCACTTAATAACTGCGGTGAGTCACTGAACAACTGTGGTGAGAAAAGTTGTAAAATGGGGCGAAACTCACTTAACAATTGTCTCACTTAGCAGCGGAAATTTTGGATTCCCTTGTGGTCATACGTCGAGGACTACCTAATTTATTTGAATGACATTTCACACCAATGGGCAAAGCAAATGTTATGTTGCGTATGAACCTTTAAAGTCAGATTTCCTACATTGGTAGCAAGAAAAGATTGCATTTTCTGCCTCAGCCATAATTTGCACCAGTCATTCTCATCATATCCCATTAACAAAAATAGTCTCAACTTCTCCTGGAAAGATAAGATTCCTTTCCTTCCTTTCCCTTTCCTTTTCTTCTTTCTATCCTTTCCTTCTTTTCTTTCTTTTCCTTTTCTTCTTTCCTTTCCTTTCCTTTCCTCCTTTCCTTTCCTTCTTTCCTCCTTTCCTTTCCTTCTTACCTTTCCTTTCCTTTCCTTTCCTTCTTTCCTTTCCTTCTTTTCCTTTCATTTTCTTTCCTTCTTTTCCTTTCCTTCTTTCCTCCTTTCCTTTCCTTTCCTTTTCTTCTTTCTTTCCTTTCCTCCTTTCCTTTCCTTCTTTTCCTTCTTTTCCTTTCCTTCTTTCCTTTCCTTTCCTCCTTTCCTTTTCTTTCCTTCTTTCCTTTCCTTCTTTCCTTTCCTTTCCTTCTTTCCTTTCCTTTCCTTCTTTTCCTTTCCTTCTTTCCTCCTTTCCTTTCCTTCTTTTCCTTTCCTTCTTCCTTCCTTTCCTTTCCCTTTCCTTTCCTTTTCTTCTTTCTTTCCTTTCCTTCTTTCCTTTCCTTTCCTCCTTTCCTTTTCTTTCCTTCTTTCCTTTCCTTTCCTTTCCTTTCCTTTCCTTTCCTCCTTTCCTTTCCTTCCTTCCTTTCATTTCCTTTCCTTCTTTTCCTTTCCTTCTTCCTTCCTTTCCTTTCCTTTCCTTTCCCTTTCCTTTCCTTTTCTTCTTTATTTCCTTTCCTTTCCTTCTTTCCTTTCCTTTCCTTCTTTCTTTCCTTTCCTTTCCTCCTTTCCTTTTCTTTCCTTCTTTCCTTTCCTTTCCTCCTTTTTCCTTCTTTCCTTTCCTTTACTTTCCTTTCCTTCTTTTCCTTTCCTTCTTCCTTCCTTTCCTTTCCTTTTCTTCTTTCTTTCCTTTCCTTCTTTCCTTTCCTTTCCTTCTTTCTTTCCTTTCCTTTCCTTCTTTCTTTCCTTTCCTTCATTCTTTCCTTTCCTTCTTTTCCTTTCCTCCTTTCCTTTCCTTTCCTCCTTTCCTTTTCTTTCCTTCTTTCCTTTCCTTTCCTTTCCTTTCCTCCTTTCCTTTCCTTCTTTCCTTTCCTTTCCTTTCCTTTCCTTCCTTTCCTTTCCTTCTTTCTTCCTTTCCTTCTTTTCCTTTCCTTCTTCCTTCCTTTCCTTTCCTTTCCCTTTCCTTTCCTTCTTTCTTTCCTTTCCTTCTTTCTTTCCTTTCCTTCTTTCCTTTCCTTTCCTTCATTCTTTCCTTTCCTTCTTTCCTTCCCTTCCCTTCCCTTCTTCCCTTCTTCCCTTTTCCCTCCCCTCCCCTTTTTGTCTCTTTTCATTTCCTTTCACTCTTTTCCTTTCTCTCTCCTCTCCTTTCTCTCCTCTCCTCCTTCCTCCTCTTCTCCCTTCCCCTCCTCTGCTCCTCCTCCTCCCTCTTCTTTTTCGATTTTTAAAAAATTTGAATTGAGGAGAAACTTGGAAAAAAAATGACTTTTTTTTTAAATTGTGGAGAAACTTCCTAACTGTGAGAATAATTCATCAGTGGAACGGCTTGCCTCCAGAAATTGTGGGCGCTCCATCACTGGAGGTTTTAAAGAAGAGACTTGTCTGAAATGGATCGCCTGCTTGAGCAAGGGGCTGGACTAGAAGACCACCGAGGTCCCTTCCAGCTCTATTCTGACTCTGATTTTCCTCTCCTTTCTTTCCTTTCCTTTTGCTCTTTCCTTTCCCTCTCCTCTCCCACTTCCTCCTCCTCTGCTCTCCTCCCCTCTCCTCCTCTTCCTCTCTTCCTCCTCCTCCCCTCTCCTTTCTTCTCCCCCTTCCTCCTCCTCTGCTCTCCTCCTCTTCCTCTCTTCCTCCTTCTCCCCTCTCCTTTCCTCTCCTCTCTCCCTTCCTCCTCCTCTTCCTCTCCTCCCTTCTCTTTTCCTCTCCTCTCCCCCTTCCTCCTCCTCTTCCTCCCCTCCCCCCTCCTCCTCCTCCTCCTCCCTCCTTCCTCCCTTCTCCTCTCCTCTCCCCCTTCCTCCTCCTCTCCCCCTCCTCTCCTCCCCCCTGCTAAGAATGCAGCTAACGGGTGAGGAACAGGCAAACACGCAAGACAGACATTCAAATGGCTATTCCCACTCCCAACCATTAACAAAATGGCGGAAGAAGACAAGTTAACTCTCCTTCCACTGATTTTCCCCAAGAAAGACCCCCCCATCCTTCCAACCCCCATCTGTAACTCCACCCCAGTGCAATTTCACCCTGGAAACCATCATTTCGGCAACATGAAGAACTGCATCTTCATTGCGGGTGTCCTAACCCCCCCACCCCCAAGAAAGGACGAAGAGTGAGCCATGGAGGCCGGCATGGAGCGTGTGCAAATGGCGGATGAAAGAAAATATCAACAATTTTATGGCCGTCACGAAACAAAGGCGTCTGTTTTTGGGTGTGGCAAAACAGCGGCAAGCGATATCCAATTTTCTTCCAGGCGTTTTTTAGCGGATGAATTCTCTTCCATTAACTTCCTGCCTCTTCCCTTCGGAGCATTTCTTTAAAAAGTGTGCAAATTTCTTCGATGCATGGATGTTTGTAGCTTTTTCCCCGAGCGACCTCCCGTTTCCCCCCTTGAAATGTGTTGCCCCTGGTGTGACTTTTCATGCACCGCCTCCTGAATGTTGTCGAGAGCCGCAGTTTCTAATCACCTAGTGGCCAAATTCATGTTTTGAATCTTCTCACCAGAGAATTCTCCCTTGTCTGGCTGAGCTATGTTTAGAAGGCAGTTTTTTTCATTCGTTCGTTCATTCGTTCGTTCGTTCGTTCATTCATTCACTCATTCATGTTCTCTTCATCCCAGGATTCTTTCTTTCTCAGGCTTCTCCTCCATCAATGGTGATGTACAAAAGCTGGCTGTACTCATTCTAGTGAGGATTCACTTAACAAAACTGCAAAGCAAGACAGAGAGAAAACTGGGTTAGCACGCAAGAAACTCAAGTTTGCATTTTTAGGTCAAATAATGTTACTGGAACACAATGCAATTCTCTTTCGGCTTTAGGTCATACGTTGGTTAAATGGAAAGTTTTCCTGTATTTTTAGAACGGTTTCCTTCCTCTTTTCCATCCGCCCTGCTCCAAAGTCAGCATTCAATGGCCCTAAAAATAAAAAGGCAAGCAACAGGACCAGGTTACCTTCGGGACCGCATTCTGCCTCATACTTCCCTCCGACCGGTTAGGGCCCACAGAGTGGGTCTCCTCCAGGTCCTGTCAGCCAAACAATGCCGGCTGGCGGGCCCTAGGGGGAGAGCCTTCTCTGTGGGGGGCCCCGTGGTCTGGAATCAACTTCCCCCAGAGATCCGAACCATCCCCACCCTGCTGGCCTTCCGAAAAGCCGTCAAGACATGGCTCTTCCTGCAGGCAGGGGGTTGAGACTAGTTCCATCTGAGCTCTCCCCCGGTATGTTTGGTGGTGAACATTTTTTTAAAACTTTTTAAATTCTTTTAACATTGTTTTTAATCATTGTTTATTGTTCAGTGTTCTTGCTCAACGTTGTACGCCGCCCTGAGTCCCTCGGGAGTAGGGCGGCATAGAAGAACCAAATAATAAATAAATAAATAAAATAATAAACAGAAACCCAACGAGGCAAGCTGTTGATTAAAAAGCACATATTTCAGAGTTGCTGTTCCCGATAATTGGCAGATGACCATCAGCTCGAGGCTGTGCACTGGAAGTTGTGTTACATTAGAACAGGGGTGGGCAAACTATGGCTCTTTGAGGACCTGTGGACTTCAACTCCCAGAATTCCTGAGCCAGCCATGCATGCATGGCTGGCTCAGGAATTCTGGGAGTTGAAGTCCACAGGTCCTCAAAGAGCCGTAGTTTGCCTACCCCTGCATTAGAACAATTTAGTTGTATGTGTAGTTTAGCGGCAGTTGTATGTTAAGTTGAGGAACCGAACATAGAAATAACCTGGACCAAGTACATCTCCATTCCTTTACAGCTTCTTACATTTCTTTCCATGCTGTTTAGAGGATTTTGTAGACCAGAATTTCTAACAGGCATGAAGAATCAGGCCCACACGCTAAGTTCCAGTTAAAATGATTTATTGCTCGTGCCTATACACAAGAATCTAGTCAACTAATGGTCAGTATAAAATTGTATTAATGGAATTCAAGGGGGCTTGGAGTTAGACCATTTGTGGCAACATAATGACTTTAAGCTAATCCCTCTCTTGATTCCACACTCAGGCAGGTCTATGACAATTTGCCATCACCAATGCGCCACCGCCAACTCCACAGCGAACTCTCCACCGCCAACTCTCCACCGCAATTCTCCACCGCCAACTCTCCACCGCAATTCTCCACCGCAACTCTCCACCCCAACTCTCCACCGCCAACTCTCCACCGCAACTCTCTACCACAACTCTCCACCGCAACTCACCACCGCAACTCTCCACCGCCAGCTCTCCACCGCCAACTCTCTCTCTACCGCAACTCTCCACCGCAACTCTCCACCGCCAACTCCAGAGATATACAGATATACGTGATCCCCCACAGCCAAGCTGTGCGTTCTCTGCACGCAGCTGCTCCATCTTGATCAAGGTTTGTTGTGTTTGTTGGGGCAGGAAACAAACTGTTCTGACCCAGCTGCCGGACCAAGGAACACAGCACAAACAGCTTCTGAACAAACCTTGTTTTCATATTAACAAACTACTAATTATCTGTCTTAGCAGTCGTTCTAAAGTCAATGAAATAATAAATCAGTTCTTTCGGTGCAACAGCTGTTACTTAACCTTCTTAACAGCCGGCAATAGTCCAAGCAAAAAGAACCAAAAGTCCGACAAAGAGTCTGTATGATAACAACACACAATCTTACTGTTGTTGGCAAAATGCCCAGGAGCAATTTGCAGGAAACTGGACGTCTTCCAAACAAGAGCCGAACAGGAGTTTTGAAGTCAAAGACAAGATGTGGAATGAACAAAGTTGTTTCCTGCAAATTGGTCAGTTCTTTTCCTCACTTAAATAGGCTATGGGAGTGGCCAATTAACCCCAAGCCTTACTCCCGAGTAGTCCTTCTCCTCAGGAGCCATTCTTGCCTTTTGGCAGCTCTGCACATGCGCGCATTGAGAATAGGCTCCTCCTCCTCCTCCTCTTCTTCTTCTGTCTTCATTACAGCTTCTGGAGGTTCTGAATGCCCTGGCTGAATCCCTGCCTCTGGCACCGAGTCTTCTCCAGCCTCCTCACTGTCCGACTCTGGTACCAGCTGCACAGGCCACTGGCAAATCACCACACCAGCCTCCTCGCTGTCTGAATCAGCTACCAGCTGCACAGGCCGCTGTCAGGCCACAACAACCTATCTCCTTTCTACTTATGTCTATAACCTTGTTGCTTGTATCTTTACTATTTATATTGTGTTATTTAGTTTCCTAGTATGATTTTGACTGCTTATTTAGTATCCTATGACTACCACTACTAAGTGTTGTATCTTATGATTTATGATGGTATTTTTATGATGACTATGATCATGATTTATCACTTATAGCTTTTATGTACACTAAGAGCTTATGCACCAAAGACAAATTCCTTGTGTGTCCAATCACACTTGGCCAATAAAGAATTCTATTCTATTCTATTCTATTCTATTCTATTCTATTCTATTCTATTCTATTCTATTCTATTCTATTCTATTCTATTCTATTCTAATTCTATTCTATTCTATTCTATTCTATTCTATTCTAAGAGCCAAGATGGCGCAGTGGTTAAATGCAGCACTGCAGGCTACTGCTAGTTCAGCTGTTCAAATCTCACCGGCTCAAGGTTGACTCAGCCTTCCATCCTTCCGAGGTGGGTAAAATGAGGACCCAGATTGTTGGGG
The DNA here is from genome assembly GCA_023053685.1 of Diadophis punctatus similis. Classification (NCBI taxonomy): domain Eukaryota; kingdom Metazoa; phylum Chordata; class Lepidosauria; order Squamata; family Dipsadidae; genus Diadophis; species Diadophis punctatus. Next base: position 80,395,635 of record JALIGW010000004.1, on the reverse strand, counting down.
GCAATATACTGAACTCTGTAAACCGCTTAGAGAGGGCTGTAAAGCACTATGAAGCAGTATATACGTCTATTGCTATTGCTATTCTATTCCTATTCCTATTCCTATTCCTATTCCTATTCCTATTCCTATTCCTATTCCTATTCCTATTCTATTCCTATTCCTATTCCTATTCCTATTCCTATTCCTATTCTATTCTATTCTATTAATTTTCTATTCTATTTTCTATTCTATTCTATTGAGAATTTCTTCCAGGAATGGAGCTTTTTGTAAAGTAAGAGTTTAACAAAATAAAAACATTGCAAATGCTCTATTTTTTTTAATGGGAGAGAACACCTTGCAGGACTCTTAAGTCCCAATTCCAGTAAAAACCAGTTGTGTGTCATCACACCCATAAATATTTACACACAGTCAACTGCTTCCCCTCCTCCCCAATATAAAGCCTTTGTGATGTGTTATTGTAGAGAGAAGAGGCTAAAATGCCATTCTGGGGTGGGGTGTGTGAAAACACACGGGACAAAGTTGCTCGCTTTCAAAGTTTTGCACCTGCCTGAGTGACATCAATGAAAGAAAGGGATTTATAAAAGTGGTAGGCTGGTAGTGAATGCTAAGAGGACAACCACAGCATAATCAAATTGTTGTTTCCATCCATCTTCTTCTGGCCTTGCAATTGATCACATCTGCCAGGCGTCCTAGAAAGTTGGTGTCAGGCCAGCTATCAAAAAAAGGTGTGTTTTTCGTTCTTCCCTTCTCAGATAAATCATAGTTAAATGAACCTGGCATTTGGAAGGACAGCAATTTCTGTTGGAGCCAACCACTGGACTGTTCTGTTTTCCTCCACTGAAAACATTTGGAAGATCTTGTCATGCTCACCTCCTGAGGTTGGGAAAGATGGAAGGGAAAAGACGCAGCAAACATGAATTTGGACAAACTCCAGGAGACAGAGGAGGACGGGGCCACGGGGTCGCGAAGAGTCGGACAAAAGTCTGTATAGATTCTCAGTCATCCAGGTCATGGTTGTCCCAAAGGTGCTTTTTTGGGGAGGCAACTGGACTTTCTTGTTTTTTTCTTTTGAAGACGTTTCGCTTCTCATCCCAGAAGCTTCCTCAGCTCTGACTGGATGGTGGAGAAATGGAAGGATTTATATTCCTTGCAGACAGCTGGTCATTTGCATCCTTTTAAAGGGTCGTTGAGGCCACTTGGAGGTTTATCTGAATATCTCTGGATGACTGAGAATCTCTACAGACTTTTAGCTATACAATTTGGGATGAACGCCCTTGGAATGGTATGGGAGCAGGAATGGATTTCCAGAGGGAAAATTGCAGACTACAGGAACCAGGAGCAGCTCTCAGGTGACCCCGAGGACACAGATAAACCTCCAAGTTCTTCAAAGACCCTCTAAAAGGATGCAAATGACCAGTTGTCTGCAAGGAGTATAAATCCTTCCATTCCCCACTATCCTGTCAGAGCTGAAGAAGCTTCTGGGATGAGAAGCGAAACATCTTCAAAAGAAAAAGGAAAAACAAGAAAGTCCAGTTGCCTCAAAAAAAAAAAAAAGCACCTTTGGAACTGAACAACAACAAAACTATAAGGATATGCAGTATAACGAAACCCTCATCTGCAAATATTTTGGAGGCAACTTCCTTCCATGTTGCACATTCTCTCTCCAAAAGAAGAAAGGAGAATTCACAGGTAGTCCTGGACTTACGACCACATTTGAGCCCAAAATTTTTGTGGCTAAACGAGACATGTGTTAAGTGAATTTTGCTCCATTTTACGACCTTTCTCATCACATTTGTTAAGTGAATCGCTGCAGTTGTTCAGTTAGTAACACGGTTGTTAAGTGAATCTGGTCTTCCCCGTTGACTTTGCTTGTCAGAAGGTTGCAAAAGGGGATCACTTGACCCCGGGGACACTGCAACCGTTGTTAGGACTCTGTCCAAATGGTTGGGTTGGCAATATATAAACAAGCCAACATTGTATGGTTGTATGTATTTATGTAATATAGTTTTAAACTGTATGCTATATTCTGATTGGCTGTAGTATTGCAAGTTGCCATAAGAGGGAGCTAGAGATCATGGCTTATTATCTCTGTTGTTGCATTCGGTATTGACTCTTTGACTTGATAGTGATGTCTGTGTTATGCTCTGTTACTCTCTCTGATATTCTGATGTGTTTGTAAGCTGTAATATCTTTGTTGAATGTGTAAGACAAAGACAAGCTGGTAAGAAGATTATTGTACTTTTAGATATTGACTGGATTGAACGTGTATGACCCGGACTGTTTATGGACTGTGCTATTTCTTAAAGTAAACATTATATGCACTTTAACATATTTGTGTACGTGACTGGATCATTACTCATATCTACTGCAATATCCCGCTGCTGTGTGCATGTCCTCGATAACTCAAGGGTTGCTCTGCACACACCTTAACAACCGTCATAAATGTGAGTCAGTTGTCAAGCATCCAAAATGTAAATCAGGTGAGCCTGGGGATGCTGCAACGGTCGTAAGTGTGAAAAATGGTCATAGGTGACTTTTTGAAGTTTGAACAATCACTAAATGACAAGCAAAGTCATCGGGGAAGCCAGATTCACTTAACAACCGTGTTGCTAACTTAACCACATTCACTTAGCAGCCATGGCAAGAAAGCTCGTAAAATGGGGGGCAAAGCTCACTTAACAACTGTCTCACTTAGCAACAGAAATGTTGAGCTCCGTTGCGGTCGTAAGTTGAGGACTATCTGCAGTAACGGGAGGAAAAAATGTTCCTGATTTTCCTCCCTGACCAGTACCGCCTCCTATTCTTACAACGGCAAAAGATTACATTAGCATTTATTTGCTAAAAATAAGCATCATTCATATGTAGTTCATTACAGAGTGCACGGCATTAAAATCTTAATTTGCTGCTCCCAGTTAAGAAGAAAGTGTTCTAAAAGGCAAATTGTTTTATGCAAAAATTCACTTGCCTTAGTCACCCCGCAATGTTGCAGTTGCGACATCAACCGCCCCGTCTTTTCAACGGCGTTAAGATTTTTCAGTGAACCAATGAATCAATCCAACAGAATAGAGCTGGAAGGAACCTTGGAGGTCTTCTAGTCCAACCCCCTTCTCAAGCAGGAGACCCCATACCAGTGTTGGCAAACCTTTTTGGCACCAAGTGCCGAGATGGGAGCACGCGCACGTGCTGGAAACTGGAAAAGCAGATGATCTTCTGGTTTCCGGCATGCACACACACACACACACACAAAGACCAGCTGTCCAGTGCGTATGCACTGGCTCCACCTTGCCTTTTGGGGGTCGTCGCGCCTTGCTGCTCACCCACCTGCCCGCCCCCTGGTCCCCATCGGGGTGGCGGGACATCCTCACTGACGACCCGGTTCCGCAGCCCCGGACAGGGAGAGAAAGTTGGGCGGGAATGCCACCTCCCTCCGCTGGAAAGCCGGAGCCCCTTCCTGGCCTCAGAGGTAAGGTACGTCGGCATTCCTGGGACTCAGCTTGGGGGGCCAGCAGCGGGAGAGCCAGTGCAGCCCCCCCTCTTATCCCTCGGCGGCGCCTTCCCACTTCCCGGCTGGCCTGGTGCACTTCTTACCCCTCGGTGGTGTCTCCATGCTGCACTCCCCTCCAGCCCTCCTGGGACAGGTTGCCTCCCCGATGGTGGCTCCTCCTTTTCCTCCTGACTGCTCCAGCATCGTGGCCAGAAGCACTGGCACAAGAACCGCCACCGCCCCCTCACCTCTCACGGTGGCAGGAGCAGCAGGCAGGGTGGCCTGCTGCTCAGCCAGCAAACACTGCCCCACTGCCCCCTACGCCCGAGCTGGCCAGGTGCTCCGGACTGCGGATGCACATCGGTGCCATGGGCTGGAGAGCTGGGGCCACGAAAGAAGCCCGTTCAGTCAGGGAGGGAGGGAAGCCTCGGCCTGCCCATCCTGGCTGGCAGTTCTGCTGTCCTTGCTCTTCCTGGTTCCACCTGGTCTTCGTGCACACATGCGCACCAGAAACTGGAAGTCCACATGGCCGGAGTGCATGCACGTGCCAGAAACCGGAAGTTCATCTTCCCAGCACGCGCATGTGCACCGGGCAGCTGCTATTTCAGTTTCTGGCACTCCCGCGCGCATGAAGACCAGCACGCCGGGAACCCGAAAGATCAACAGACGACAGCTCACGTGCCCGGAGAGATAGCTCTGCGTGCCACTTCTGGCACACGTGCCATCATGGCCCTATACCATTCTGAACAAGTGGCTGTCCAGTCTCTTCTTAAAAACCTCCAGTGATGAAGCACCTACAACTTCTGGTGGCAAGCAGTTCCACTGGTTAATAGTTAGGAATTTTCTCCTTAATTCCAGGTTGCTTCTCTCCTTGATTAGTTTCCATCCATTGTTTCTTGTCCTGCCTCCAGGTGCTTTGGAGAATAAGTTCTTTGTGGCAGCCCCTTAAATACTGGAATACTGCTATCATGTCACCCCTAGTCCTTCTTTTCTCTAGATTGGCCATACCCAATTCTTGAAACCGTTCTTCCTATGTTTTTGTCTCCAGGGCTTTAGTCATCTTAATTGCTCTTCTTTGCACTTTTTCCAAAGTCTCAACAGCTTTTTTGTAACATGGTGACCAAAACTGCATGCCGTATTCCAAGTGTGGTCTTACGAAGGATTTACAATACTTCACGTGATTTTGATTCTGTGTCTCTGTTGATACAACCAAGGCTTGTATAATGTGTCTTCCTATTTGGCTTTTGCATTTTTCTATTTTATTCTATTTAAGCCCGTGATGGCGAACCTATGGCACGGGTGCCATAAGTGGCACACGGAGCCATATCAGTGGGCACGCGAGCTCAGGTCCAGCGTGCATGTGCGCACCGGCCAGCTGATTTTCGGGCCTTCTGGGCCCACTGTGAGTCAGGAAATAGGCTGTTTCCAGCCTCCAGAGAGGGTGGGGAAGGCCGTTTTCACCCTCCCCAGGCTCCTAGAAGACTGGAGAGAGCAAAAAATGGGCGTGCCATTGCATGCTGGGAGTGGGGGGGGGGTCATACGCGCATGCACGGGGGTGCATGGAATTATGGGTGTGGGCACGTACACACGTGATTCCACACATCCCCCCCCCTTTTTGGCACGCGAACCAAAAAAGGTTCACCATCACTGATATAAGCTAATAAAATGTTTAAATTAAGAGCTCAACCGTAGATGGCAAACGAAGGCCGCAGTATCGCTCGCTACCACCAGATGGCACCGTTCTCCCAAAGTTTACTGAGAAGTCAAAGAATGAATTTTCAGTCACTCGGCTGCATTTTTATAATTTAACATTTCCGCATCTCCGGCACAACATTCAATAGCGCTTACAGATACTGATTATTGAAAGAAGCGCACAATTATGCAGAGCCTCTTCAATTTTAGGCAATCGCGCTTTCCAGCCCCATGGCTGCCACGTCTATATTTAATTCATGTCTTCTACGGATCGCAAACACAGCTTTGATTGATTAAATTTTACCCAGCCTATGGGAAAAGCGATTTTGATAAATTATAAGGAACGTGCCTACGCTGGACTTTTGATTTTTCCAAAGTAATTGAGTATCGGCTATTGGCTTCTGCACAAAAGCTTCATGTCCTGAAGGGGCTAGTTTGGGAATAGTGGGGTGTTAGCAAGTTTTTGGTTCATCCCCTGTTATCAATCCTCCCCACCCCACCCCGATATCACTTCTGCGTGTCTTTTGGCACTCGGGAGAAGTCAGGCAACCTTCTGAAGGGGTATCTAAGGGAAATGGGTTTAAAAAATCAAAATAGCAGTGTCAGATACCTATCTTCGCTTTCTTTGAAGCTCGCTAGCAACTGCTGATTTTTGGCTTGCCCAGAGCCTCGGGAGGGCAAAAAACGGGCCTACTGGGCCCACCAGAAGTCAGGAAACGAGCCATTTCCGGCTCTAGAGGGCCTCCGGGGGGGCGGGGGAGGCCATTTTCACCCTCCCCAGGCTCCAGGGAAGCCTCTGGAGCCTGGGGAGAGCAACTGACCCCATCGGAAGTCGGGAAACGGGCCGTTTCTGGCCTCCGGAGGGCCTCTGGAGGGGCAGGAGAGGCAGTTTTCACCAGGGGTGGATTCTAACTTACCTCACCACTGGTTTGCTTCCTACTGCGCCATGTGGCTGCGCCTCATGGGTGCGCGTGCATGCGCAGTACCGAAAATGCCAATAAAAATTTTAAAAAGCCAAAAACAAGATGGCGGCACATGTGCAGTGACAGAAACTCGGCTTCTGCACATGCGCAGAAGAAAAAAAATCAGAAAAAGAATTCCCAAAAAAAGATGGCGGCGTTCACAGACCGGCACCGACTGAACCGGCTCCATGACATCACGTGCGCATGTGCAGGGAGGCGGAGCACATGGAGGTCATTAAATTATGGGTGTGGGCACACGCACGATAGCGCGCACGCACATGCTTTCGGCACCCAAGGGAAAAAAGGTTCACCATCACTGCCCTATATAATTTCAGAATAATGGTTGTCCAATCTTTTTTTTGAGAACTTCCCGGGATGGAGCAATTGTGGGTTCAATTGCGGTCGTAAGTCGAGGACTACCTGTGCAATCCATTCTCGGGTTTATTGTTATCCTAAAATGTGAATTTCCTACAGCTCACTTATTCAGGATTTTTTTTCCTGTTTGTCGCCCAGTTCTGCTCTTACTCACTCACTGCTGTTTTTCAGTAACTGCCCAGTGGCTTCGACAGAGGAGACGGGCAAGCATGATAAATTTAATAAAGGAATTTTAGAAGTAATTCTGTCTGTGAGTTACTTCTAAACAGCAAAATGCCAGGTTTTGCAGAAGCAAGCAAGAATTTCAGCTTAAACAAGGTAGAACGTCCGCCACACACAGCTTAGAACTCCTACAAAGTCATGTCCTTTTGAAATTGCAAACAACACAACCCTTTCCAAAATGCATGTTGCTTGTTAATCTCCCTTAAACCGTGTTTAATATTAATAAAGTCCTGCACTGTAAGCCAATGAAAGCTAGAACGGCGGTCGCAGGAAAGTCTAAAAGAGCTTCAGTGAGTTTCTTTGGACAGAATTGAATTCATTTTAAAATAATTTAAAGAAGTGAAGACTTTTGCAGAATTCCTCACCTTTTCCCTCTGAATTGCAAAACAGTTGCATAAATACATATATTACATTCACTTGTTCAGAAAGGAAGGGGAAAAAAAGAGAGACATTTATGTAACTTAAGCCAGACGGACAGGAATTTAAAAAGCAAATTAATCATAATTAGGATCACAAACGAAGCATTAAGAGTCAACACAATCCTCTTAATTGCTTAGTAAGAATTCTGGAATTGCTTATTTAATCTAAAAAAACAAAAAAACAAAAAACCAAGATAAGATCAAAGGCCCAGAGAACAGACAGAAAGACTCTAAGAGCATAAACCACCAAACCTCCCAAGAAACAAACCAAGGTTACAACTAACCAAGTTCAATGTGTTGTGTGCATGCAGCTTTGAGCTTCAATTAAACCGATCAAGCGTGTTTCGAGAACCCAGACAGGTAGTTAAATAAATAACTTGAAATGCTCCCGGGAAACAAAAGCAAAAAATAAAATAATAATAATTAGAGAACATGTTTACATAGATAGATCAATCTGTAAACAGATCTGTATTTTCATTTTTCAAACTTGGAAACATGCTGGCTAGTGGGGAAACCCTGGGATATGACTGTCATATCCAGGGTGGGCTTCAAAAATTTTAGCAAGGGGTTCTCTGCCCGGTTGCTGGGTGGGCGTGGCCATGGTGGGCGTGGACTAGTCAGCCTTCTGCACCACGGTGGTGTGTGTGTGTTTTTGCCCTCCCTGGGTTCCGGAGGCCCTCTAGAAGCCAGAAATGGGCCCGTTTCCGGCCTTCCCGAACTTCCGGTAAGCCTGTTTTTCACCCTCCCTGAGCTTCCACGCGTGCCCCGCACTTACCTGCATCCAAAACGGGCCGCGTGGGGACTCCTGGGGCGGGGTGGGGTGGGCAGGGCCAGCCAGGAGTGGGATTTGGGGGTTCTCCGAACGGCACAGAATCTTAGCTAGAGGTTCTCCCGAACCCCTGCGAACCCCCAGCAGCCCACCCCTGGTCATATCTCTTAACGGTGCCCAGTTTCAAGAACACAATGTTGGAGACTCCAATAAGGGAGAAAATTTGTAGCTCAGGGTTGAAATGTGGGGTCCTTGGTGCTCTCTTAGCTTGGTTGTTTTCTTGCAGACATTTCATTACCCAACTAGGTAACATCATCAATGCTAGTAAGGAGTGTGGTTCACGCTCAGTTTATATTATACTGTAGTGGTCTGTCCTATCAGTGTTGGTGTCTTAGTTCTTTGGCTGGGCTGTTTACTGTTGGCTTGTTTGGCAATTCCTAGATTGGGATAGTGTGTATTTGATTGTTGGTCTGATGTTAATCTTGGAATTAATCTATGCTCATCTGGTGATTCTGATGGGGAGGTGTTTTGGTCTTTCTGTTCCCTTTTTAGCTTGTTGGTTGTCTCTTTTGCACAGTCTGTAGATGTTGTTTATGTCTATGTGTCTATTGATGGCTAATTTGTCAGAGTGCCAGGCTTCTAGAAAGTCCCTAATGTTGATTGGCAAAGATGTTTCCAACGACTTCGCCGAAATGTTGGAAATGTAAAAAGGAGAGAGGAACTTACTATCATCAATGGTGGACCTGTCCCAAAGTTAAAGTCTTTTGGAATAAAATTAGAAGTTAGTTGGGAGAAATTTTACAGAAGGAAATTGATTTAAAGCCGGAAATGTTTTTACTGGGGATACTCCGTGCATGATACACAAAAGAGGAAAGATATTTAATCTTACATATAACCACAGCAGCCAGAATAATAAACGCCCAGAACTGGAAGTCAGAAAATATACCCACCTTTTCTATGGTGATTAGAAAGGTACTAGAGTGTTCAGAAATGTGTAAATTGACGATGGAGATCCGTGGAAAAGACGATACAGAATTTTACGAAATATGGAACAAAATGTATGATTGGCTAAAACAAAACCCAAACTTAAAAATCTGGTTATAAGGATAATGATAAACTAAGAAATATCCATAAATGTTCATGCCTTTTCTCTCTAAGATGACAAAATAAGATATGAATTATAGACACCGATAATAGGATAAGGGAAAAATTAATTGTATATATATAGCTTTAAATATGAAACAAATGTCTCGACAATGCTGTAATAGTGATTGCTCATTTATTGTTGTTGTTTGTAAATATTTGTTATTGTTTTTTTTTCTGTTTGTTCGTTTTGTTTGTTGTCTTTCTTTTTAATGTAAAAACTCAATAAAGATTATTTAAAAAAAGAAATGCCCTAATGTTTTTGGACTTGGCTTGGTCTAGGATGGTCACAATTTCTCAAGTGAAACTACGGTTAAGCCGGTCCATGTGTTGTGAAATTAAAAGAGTTTTCATCATGCCTTCCGACTCCCAGTTGGTGTTCATGGATGCGTTCTGCCTATTTGTCCTGCATAGTGGCTGTTGCAGTCATTATACTGTTTGTTGCAGGGTCGGGTTCCTAATTTTTTTACTACCACTCTGTGGGCGTGGCTTATTTTGTGGGTGTGGCTTGCCAGCCATGTGACCAGGTGGGTGTGGCTTGCCGGTCATATATTAGTTATTTCAGAGAGATGTTACTATTATTTTTGCTATTTTATACCTTACATGATAAGCTTTGCATTCAAAGTGCGTGTTACACCATGGCAACACAGCAACCTTTATATGCAGAAAATGCTATAGTTAAAAGACAAGCAAGTCTCATACAGCATTTTTGGTTTCAGTCATGGATTCCTTAGACGAAAATATTGAGGACTGTTAAAAGAACAGTATCTTTTAACAGTCCTCAATGTTTTCGTCTAAAGAATAACAATATAAAACTGTATAAAATTAACAGTATAAAAGGTTAAGCTTTCGGAAAACGCCCACTTTGGGAAGCTTTAGGCAAAAGCGAAGGAAAAGTGTCAAATGCGAGCTTCTTATTATTTTCAAGTGAAGGGATGGGGAAAGACTTAATTGTCAGGTTTCTGGGCATGCACAGAAGAATTTTAAAAATAAAAATAATTTTTTTTAAAATGGCAGCGCCCAGGCACCGGCAACCGACCGTACTGGTACTGTGACATCACCAGCGGGCAACTACCGGTGCTATAGAGTGGACCGCACTGGTAGGAACCCACCACTGGTTTGTTGTAGATGACTCCTAATTTTTTCCTTCTCAGAGTGCTGGTTTTTTTTGGTCTGCTTAGGATGTTTCAAAGGGGTTTAGTTGGTTTGTATGCGACGCAATCAAATCAACAATACCACAATCAAGAAACTGCCAAACAAGCCAACAGTAAGCAGCCCAACTGAAGCACTTCTAAGATCACCCCAGGGCAAGTCACTAGAATATAAACTGAGAGCAAGCCGCACTTCTTACTAGCACTGATGATGTTACCTAGTTTGGTCATGAAACGTCTGCAAGAAAACAACCAAGCTCAGAGAGCATCAAGGACACCACAGACCTCCTCCTCCTCCTCTCCACAAACTCTACTCTTTTCTAGCACTGATGATATTACCTAGTTTGGTAATGAAACGTCTGCAAGAAAACAACCAAGCTCAGACAGCACCAGGGTCCCCTTATTTTATTGCTCTTTTCATAGCAAGACGCTCTTGTGTCTTCTATGGTCTCCACTTAGAAACATTTGAAATGGCACTGATTCCCATCACTGTTTCAGATCTGGAATCTAAACATTTTATTATTATTTCTAAGTTTGATTCTGGACCTGTTGTCTGGCTTTTAAATACCAAAACCCTGACTGTTATTTTCACACCTCTGTTCTTTCTCTTGATTGTTACCTCAGAGTTGCTGTTTTTCTTTAATAAAAAAATCTCGTGTCCTAGTTCACAGAAGCCTATTTTTGTCCCATCCTTTAGATGTTAGTGCCATTTTCTTCTTCTTTTCATTTCTCTTTCTTTCCATTTGACCAATGACTCATCCCAGCTGATAGCTGATGTTCTCAGGTGTTCTCTTTGCATATTTCGGAGATTCTCTCTCCCTTTTTTGGCCATTTTATAACTTTCTCTGCTATTCCTGCAGAATCTAGAGCAGGGGTCCCCAAACTTGGCAATTTTAAGACTTGACTTCAACTCCAGTGATGGGTTCCTACCGGTGCGGTCCACTCTGTTGTTCTGGTAGCGGCCAGCAGATGGCGCTGTTTGCACGTGACCGCTCCGGTGCTGAATTTTTGGGCTTTTTTTGCTTCTGCGCATGTGCGGAAGCAAAATCTCGCCGAAATCTTGCGAGGGGATGTTTTACACACATGCGCAGTAAAACACATCACATGTCTGCTTGATTAGAAAATACAATAAACCTAGAAATATTGCAGAGGCGCTCAACTGGCAATGGTCACATCATGACATTTAAGAACCGCAGGGATTCACTTCAAATAATCTGGCGAGAAAAGTTGTAAAATGGGCCCAAATCCGCTTAGATAATGCCTCGCTTAGCAACGTAAATGTTGGGGCTCAATTGTGGGTCATACGTTGAGAACGACCTTTCTTATTAAATGCAAGCAGGTAAGAAGCGGCAACGTACTATAAGCGAGGAATCAGCCAAGCCAACCTCAATCCCATCTAAACCATTTCCCCAAAACAGCAAAACGAGCCTCTCTAAGTGGAAACTTTTCTGGCCCAGATGAGGCGATAAACTTTTGCAGCCTTTCAAAGTCAATTTTTAGCATCTGAGCTTCTCAGCTTAATATACTCACTGACAGCAATTAGCGCATCGCGTTTCCTATAAATGGCAACCCTGATGCTCCTTTGAAATGTTCATGTTGCGGGGTGCGAATCAGGAGATGCAAATTGAGCGTTGCAGGGTGAGCTTTCGGAATCAGGTCTGCGGCAGGTTTCCGAGGCGTCAACAACAACAACAATGAAAAAGGTCACTCGCAAACTATTTTGTGCATCTGGCAGAAATAACCGGAGGTGGTATGTGTGTGTGTGTGTGTGTGTGTGTGTGTGTGTGTGTGTGTGTGTGTGTGTGTGTGTGTGTGAATGCAACTGATGGTTCTAACCTGAGAGAGAGAAAAAGAAACCGGAAGGTGTTAGGAATAGCGTGAATAGATTTGAGGGTGGAGGTTCGTTCTCCGAGCTTTTCGTTACCTGGCTAGTTTAGGGGATGTCAGTGTTGGCGTTCTTTTGTTTATAAGGTCTCCAGGTGTGGCTGTATCAAGTGAGGGTCTTGTGATAGGGCGGTAACACCTGGTCAGGGTCATTGTGAGGTGAACGGCTGGTAGGGGGGCTTGTGCGGATTGGTTGAGGGTCATTGATGTCTCTGGTTGGCTGTGTGGTTGATGTGGATTCTGAGGGGTTCGTAGGCTGGTTGTGGGTCCACATGTCTGTTGATGGAATTGCTTGTGGAGGGCCAGCCTAGGTAACTTCAGTGGAATTTAGGGAATGTGGTGTTCTGTTTATAAGGATTTTAGGTGTGGGTATGTCAAATGAGTGTCTTGTGTTGGGCTTTGTGATGGGTGAGTCATCAGTGGAGTCTTGAGATGGGTCTTGTGATGTGGAGGTTACCGTATTTGTCAGAGTATAAGACGCACCTTTTTGCCCCTAGAAAGAGGGTGGAAATGTCGGTGCGTCTTATACACCGAATACAGCAATTTTTAGCCTCCCGAAGCCCCGCCCCCGCATCCAATTTTTGCAAAAAATGGGCTGTTTTTTTGCAAAAATTGGGGCATTTTTGCCTTCCCCCACCCCCTAGGAGTACTCTGCAGGCTTCCCAGATCCTTTGCATGCCCTGTTTTTGCAAAAAAATGAGCGAAAAACTGGCCGTTTTTTGCAAAAATTTGCAAACAATTTGCAAAAACTGGGGTGTTTTTGCCTTCTAATTACCCCATCTAGCATGACTGGAGGAGGAATTCTGGGAGTTGAAGTCCACTAGTCTTAAAGCTGTCAAGTTTGAAGACCCCTGGGTTAGGGGTTAGGGTTGCAAGGGTCTTCAAACTTGGCAAGTTTAAGACTTGTGGACTTCAACTCCCATTCCTGAGCTATCATGACTGGAGGAGGAATTCTGGGAGTTGAAGTCCACTAGTCTTAAAGCTGTCAAGTTTGAAGTTTGTAAAAAGTGTACATGGTTGTAAAAAGTGTACATGGTTGTAAAAAGTATTCTGCTACACTGGTATTTTATTAAATAATATATTACTGCACCATGTGGTTCAGAATACTTTTTTCCTTGTTTTCCTCCTCTAAAATCTAGGTGCGTCTTATACGCCGAAAAATACGGTACATCAGGTGAGGATCATTGGGAGGTGGAGTGCTGGGTGGGGGTTGCATATGCTTCAAGGATGCTCTAAAAGAATGCAAATGTCCAGCTGTCTGCAAGGAATATAAACCCTTCCATTCCCCACCATCCTGTCAGAGCTGAAGAAGCTTCTGGGATGAGAAGCGAAACGTCTTCAAAGAAAAAACAAGAAAGTCCAGTTGCCTCCTGAAAAAGCACCCTTGGGACAACCATGACCTGGATGACTGAGAACCTGTATAGACTTCCATCACTGGAGGTTTTTAAGAAGAGATTGGACAGCCACTGGGGCGGGTTCCTATTTTTTTTACTACCACTCTGTGGGCGTGGCTTATTTTGTGGGTGTGGCTTGCCAGTTATGTGACCAGGTGGGCGTGCTCCTCGGGAGCTTGGCAGCGGCCAGAGAAGCAGGGGGACATTGCCCACCCGCAACGCAACCTCCCGCAGCGGGAGCAGCAAGACCGCGGCAGTGGATCTTCTAGGAGGCTCTGTCCGGCCTGAATGCTTCTCCCCATTTGATGATCCTAGGCTCCTGCCACCCATTCCCCCTCCCCTCAGCAGCTCGAGAAGCCTCGAACATGCGAAAATGCCTGGGATCATCACCGCACGTTCGTGGCTTCTCGGACTGCTGAAGGGAGGGGAATGGAGATAGCTCATGCCGCCCATTCTTTCAGTGTCTCACGCGCTTCCTCAGCCATCCTCCCCTGCTTAGACTCACTGTGGGGTAAGAAGGCAGCGCATGCGCAGTGCCAGAAGCTCGGCTTCTGGGCATGTGCAGAGGAAAATTTTAAAAAAAAATTAATTTTTTTTAAAAAAATGGTGGCGTCCAGGCACCGGCAACCGACCGCACCGGTACTGTGACATCACCAGCGGGCCACTACTGGTGCTATAGAGTGGACCGCACCGGTAGGAACCCACCACTGCTTAAGGTGCTCCGGTCCATGGAGTCACGAAGAGTCGGACATGACTTAGTGACTGAACAACATTGGCTAGGAAGTGTGGGCGGTTTCTTTGCCTTCATGCAGAATATCAAATCCTATATTGAGGATTCATCTATTGAATTCTGGGAATTTCCCCCCTGCAGTCCCAAATTAACACTCAGAAGGAAAATGAATGACCTTAAAAATACTCTTACATCTCCGGATTTAAAAAAGAGCTACATGATGTTGTTGTTTTTTGACACATCCCCCAGAAATATCCTTTGCTGTACATGTGGAAACTTTTAATACCGCAGTTACATTTCGCATTTTATTTCGGGAACATCTCCCCCACCCATCTAATCTGCTGGGAGTGCACCAGGGGTGGGTTCTAATTTACCTCACTGCCGGTTCGCTTCCTCCTGCACCGCATGCGCACACGCATGCGCAGTGCCAAAAAATCAAATAATAATAATAATAATAATAATAATAATAATAATAATAATAATAATAATAATAATAATAATAATAATAATAATAATAATAATAATAATAATAATAATAATAATAATAATAATAATAATAATAATGCCAAAAACAAGATGGCGACCGCATGCACAGTGCCGGAAACTTGGCTTCTGCGCATGCTCAGAAGAAAAAATATATAAAAATATATAAAAAAAATATTTAAAAAAATAAAAAAAAGATTGAGGCGCCCACGGACTGGCACCGACCAAACCGGTTCCGTGATGTCATCGTGACGTCACTAGCAGGTCGCTACCAATTCAGGCGAACCGGTCCAAACCGGGAGGAACCCACCTCTGGAGTCCACCTTTTTAAAAGAAATATCAGGGCTCGCTTATTAATTAGAAACAATTACGAGGTTGCTTTTAACCAGTCGGAGCAATTCCTGAAATGTTTAGATCTAAGATAAGGTATTGTCAAGGGAAAACAGCAATGGGTTGCATAAAACCTCTTTGATCTTGCAACTTCTGTTTAATAGCTCGGAGGTCTTTTTTTTTTCTTCCAGGCAGAAATGTTTGAAGGGAGAAAAAAATCGTGATGATTAAAAAGGTACTGTTCTTCGTTAGCTAAGATATCAGGCTAAGATAATGTTAATTAAGGAACCTGCTCGGTTTCTCATATGAGCAGAAGACAAGCCCTTTTGAAGATCTTCCCTACTGCTAGAAACTCAACTATTTGATCACACATGAGGTCTTCTGTCAGGCCCCAAGAATCAGGATTACACTAATTTCCAGGTCAGAAGATTTATTGCTCGAGCCAATACACAAGAATTTAGTCATCTAATGGTCATGTTGTGGCCCGCCAGCTGACCTGGCAGCAGATTCAGACAGTGAGGAGATTGGGGAGGAACCTGGGCCAGTCCTGGAGGCTCGGGAAAGCTCGGATGACGGCTCTGCATCGGAGGCAGAGAGGGGGCCAGGGCCGTATGACAGTTATCAGCTGCCTCCGGAGTCAGACATCAGTGAGGCAGACGAACAGCTGGAGCCTGTTCCCAGTGTGCACATGCGCAGAGCTGCCCGACGAAGAGAACAGCTAAGGAACAAGGGTCGACTTGGGAGTAAGGCCACAGGTGGACGATGAATGGCTCCTCCCATAGGGAATAAAAGAGGAGCGAAAGGGGAGGGGTGTTTGCAGGAGATAATTAGTTCATTTGGGCAAAGATCTGTTCCTGCATTCTTGCCAAGTATTGTCTGTTATAGTGTGGAGTCTGAAAGATATAGGCTTGGCAGCTTTCCTAGCCTGATAAAGGTCTGTAATTGGGAAATACCTTGAAAAACTGTTGGCCGGGACTTTGCTGCAGAGGAATTCACTGTAAACTAAATAAAAGGGGTTTTATCGGGACGTGGAGTCGGCTTCCTGCTTTTGGGGAAGCCTAGGTCAGAACGGGTCAGCAATAATTTGGCGCTAGATAAAAATTAACACCAAAGGTGTTTTCTCAAGAGGCAACTGGACTTTCTTGGTTTTTCCTTGAAGACGTTTCGCTTCTCATCCAAGAAGCTTCTTCTGTTCTAACTGAACTAGCTTGGGGGAATTTGCATTCAGTCAGAATGGAAGAAGCTACTTGGGTGAGAAGCGAAATGTCTTCAAGGAAAAACCAAGAAAGCCCCAGTTGCCTCTTGAAAAAAGCACCTTTGGGACAACCGTGTTAACGAGAGGGGAGAACAAATCCCCCGTGGAGGTCGATGGATCTTTGCTCCTTTTGAAGTCATTCTTACTTAGAAAATAAAACCGAGATTCAAATCTAATTAACAAAATATTTATTTCAGTAGAAAATAATAAAAAATCCTTAGTAAACTACATCTTATCGGCTAGTGAATAAATCACTTCTGCTTTTGGCAGAAATGGCGGAAGAGAAGGAAGGAGTTGACTTCAGGAATGCAGACATGCGTAGTAGAATATATCATACATCTGCTTGACCATAAATACAAGAAACAGTAGAAAACATAGAGATGCACAAACTGACAATATTCACATCGTGACAAACTGTGACCTGGATGACTGACAATTTCCATAGACCAGCGGTTTCCAACCTTTCTGGCTTTGTGGACCGGTGGGAGGTGGGGGGAGAGGATGGTTCCATGTGAGTGGCGGGCGAGTACACATGTGACGCATCTCCATTGGCGCGAGCGGTGGGCATGCTCCCCTTTCCGCTGCAGGTGGAGTTGCATGCACTTGCCTGACGCTTCCACGGCCCGGTTCTGAATAGGCCAAGGCCCGGTACTGGGACACGGACCAGGGGCTTGGACCCCTGCCATAGACATTAACACCAGGAACGCAACAATAATGACAACAGCTGCAGATGGACATGAGAAGTTGAAAATCACCACGGAGGAAATTGAATTCATTCAGGAATTCATTTTCCTTGGATCCAAAATTGTTCACGGTGACAGTTCTACTCCTGAAATCAAACTCAGGGTAATATTGGGCTGCACTGCTTAACGTGAATAAGATCTGGGAAAGCAGAGTTATTGATATAAATATAAAAAAAGCAGGTTAGGTAGAGCAGTAGTCTCCCCTAGAATGATGTATGGCTGTTGAGAGTTGGACACCAAGAATCCTTCCATTCCCTACCCTCCAGTCAGAGCTGAAGAAACTCCTTGGATGAGAAGTGAAATGTCTTCAAAAACACACACCAGAAAGTCCAGTCGCCTCTTGAAAAAAGCACCTTCGGGACAACAAGAATGGCGGATCGAAGAAGAATTGACACTTTTGAACTGTGGTCCTGGCATAAAATACTGCATATACCAGAAAGTGGGTGTGTCATGTAGTGAATATTGTCCGTTGTATGTATATGCAGGGTGATGCACCCCTATCCTAATATTATGGTACATTCCATTACAAGCAGGACACGCGATGTGATCTTGTACGCATGTGTGCATTCCCGATTCTCCATTCTTCTTCTTGTGGTTTGGCTCTGACCGGTGAGCGGTCGCATTTAATTAGCAAGAATGTAATTATTCAGAATTTATTGTTTTTGTACCGAAATAAATATTTTATTAGACTTTAACTTCCGTTTCTTTTCTAAATGTCTGAGCTCCGAGAGAAAGATCAAACATCGCCTCTATGTGAGATTTATTCTCACCTCTAACAGGGTGGGCTTCAAAAATTTCAGCAACGGGCTCTCTGCCCGGTTGCTGGATGGGTGCGGCCATGGTGGGCGTGGCCTAGTCGGCCTCCTGCACCGTGGCGGGGGGGATTTTTGCCTTCCCCGGGCTCCAGAGGCTTTCCTTGAGCCTCTGGGAGGGCGAAAACTGCCTCCCCTGGCTCCGGAGGCCCTCCGGAGCTTCTGGGAGGCCCGTTAGATCTTTCCTCTTTGCACTGGGTAGACTGGGCCAAAGTCACTCTGGCCCGATGTTTCCTCTTCGCACTGAGTAGACTGGGCCGAAGCCATGCAGGCCGGCCCCTTACATTTTCCAGGACGGCCCACCCAGCCGGATCTGACCACATCGTAGGCTGGATCCGGCCAGCGGGCCTTATGTTTGACACCCCTGAAGGAATCAGAACACACACAAAAAAAGAACAACCCAAAACAAAACTATAAAATTAGACTATTTGAACACAGCCAGTCCTCAAACTTACAATTATTTATGTAGTGAATCATTTGAAGTTACAACGGCACTAAAAAAAAGTGACTTACGACCCTTTTTCACACTTACAACCACTGCAGCATCCCCATGGACACGTGATCCAACTTCAGACGCTCGGCAACTGACTCGCATTTATGACGGCCGCAGAGTCCCTGGGTCACGTGATCAACGTTTGGGGACCTTCTGACCAGCAGAGCCAAAAAGGAAGCCAGATTCACTTAACAACCGCAGTGACTCATTTTCAACCAAGAAAGGTTGTAAAACGGGGCACATGTCTTGCTTAGCCACATCGATTTTGGGCTCCATTGTGGCCATAAGTTGAGGACTACCTATAATAAGCAGCTGGAATATTCCGATTCAATATAGATTTTTACAAAAGGTACACTGCTGGAGTATCCCATCTGGTCCCATTCGATTGTCGGCTGGTTTTATTTTCAGGTTAATAAAACACTGATTTTTGCGGCGTTCTTGCCTTCCTCTTTTTTTGGGTGATGCGGATAGAATCAAATGAATAAATAACAGATTATAGTGTGGGGCACCCATTAATAACGGTTTTATGAGACTATTCCTTCTGGTAGCTCCAGGGAGCTGCAGATTACGTCTCTAGATAGTGTCTTACTGCCGGCTGCCGGGTCCCCTAAGTTCTGACAAATGTCCCCCAAGTGCACCATTTTCTCATAACACGGAGTATAAACCCTTCAAATGTGCAGCTCCTTAATTACAGGCCCGAAGCAATATAATCCGGGGAAAACTTTACCACCGGAGGATCAATATAACATTCAATGCATTATTAAGGAGGAGGGGGAATTCACTTTTTTAAAAAAAATAGCACAAGAAGTGGATAGACTAAACTCCTTTTTCTGTTGCTTGAACAATAAGAATCTTTTTTTCCTAGATAATTTAATGCAGGGAAGTTTTCCCCTCCCCCTTTCTTTATCATGTTAGAGGTTAGATAGCAGTTAGAGGGCAGTACTGCAGGCCACTTTAGGTGACTGTGATCCGCAGGTCAGCGGTTCAAATCTCACCAGGCTCAAGGTTGACTCAGCCTTCCATCCTTCCGAGGTAGGTAAAATGAGGACCCAGATTGTTGGGGGCAAAATAAATAAATAAATAAATAAATAAATAAATAAATAAATAAATAAATAAGTAAATAAATAAATAAATAAATAAATAAATAAATAAATAAATAAATAAATAAATAAATAAATAAATATACCTATATCTATATCTATATCTATCTCTATATCTATATCTATCTCTATATCTATCTATCTATCTATCTATCTATCTATCTATCTATCTATCTATCTATCTATCTATCTATCTATCTATCATCTGTGTCTATCTATCTATCTATCTATCTATCTATCTATCTATCTATCTATCTATCTATCTATCTATCTATCTATCTATCTATCATCTGTGTCTATCATCTCTCTATCTCTCTCTCTATCTCTCTATCTCTCTATCTCTCTATCTATTATCTGTCTATCATCTATCTATCTATCTATCTATCTATCTATCTATCTATCTATCTATCTATCTATCTATCTATCTATCTATCTATCTATCTATCTATCTATCAATCGTCTGTCTGTCTATCATCTATCTATCTATCTATCTATCTATCTATCTATCTATCTATCTATCTATCTATCTATCTATCTATCTATCTATCTATCTATCTATCTATCTATCTATCTATCCATCCTTTATTTTCATTTATCAGCAAAAAATGCTACACACACACACACTGCTTACTGGTGTAAACCGCTTAGAGAGTGCTTGCACTGTGAGGCGGTATATAAATCTCACTAATAAATCAATCAATATCATTTTGTTTTACTGTAACGATTAGGTGTCTTTTAAAAAAACTGTATAATATATAATAATGGTTCTAGCGTCATTGCTGGTTAGTTTATACTGTATATATATATTATCATAGTGGAGGCAGCAAGCAAGGAAAGGGGATCGCGATGTTCCTCAGGAGCTCTTTCAAGAGGCAACTGGACTTTTGTTTTTGTTTTTCCTTGAAGAGGTTTCGTTTCTCATCCAAGAAGCTTCTTCAGTTCTCACTTCCTGACAGTGAGAACAATAAACCAGCGGAACGACCTGCCTCCAGAAGTTGTGGGGTGCTCCAACACTGGAGGTTTTTAAGAAGAGACTGGACAACCACTTGTCTGAAATGGTGTAGGGTCTCCTGCTTGAGCAGGGGGTTGGACTAGAAGACCTCCAAGATCCCTTCCAACTCTGTTATCCTGCTACTATTATGTGATAGATAATCCGTTTTGTACATTAAATGAATAATTTAATTTAGCTAGATGGGGGGGGGGAATTAAGCTATGTACACTAGTTACATGATGAGAGTGGTGAGGTTGCCTAGAGGTGGAGCTCTCGCCTCACAATCAGGAGACTGTGAGTTCGATCCTAGGTAGAGGCAGGTATTTCTCTCTCTGGGCACGTTGAGAATATATCTGCTGAATATAACTCCACATTGGTGACAGGAAGGGCATCCGGCCATTAAAACACTCTGCTGGTTCCATTCAGTTGCCCAGACTCAACCCCGCAAGGGATTATGGGGTCATTAAATGGAGATGATGATGATTGATGATGATGATGATTGATGATGATGATGATGATGATGATGATGATGATGATGATGCTAGTTACATGATGGATAATCCATTTTTTAAATAAAATAAATAAATAAATGAAGAGGGCTAGGCAGGGACAAAAACATTAAGCTAGCTATGCTTGTGCTAACGCCAGGGTTGCAGACTTTATCAAACACACAAGCGACAACTTCAGGCTTTTTAAATCCGAACTTGGGAAAATGAACATCTGTAACGCACTGCACCAGGTATCAAGCATGCTGCTTGGGTCACAAAACCACAGCGGAAGCCATGCAAAGGTGGGGTTTTTGGGGGTTTTTTTTGGCAGAAGCACACAAGAACTCCACTGCACCGTTCAGCAAATCATGCTTACACTTACATTAGTGTTATACTCCCTTTGCCTTACGCATTTCCATCGTCTGCACAGGAGGGGGAAAAAACAGAAAGGAGATCTGAAAAGGGCTACCCACATGCATAGGCTAGACAATTCATTTTCCAGTCGGTCAATTGCTTGGAAATATAAAGATACTAGTAGCTGGATACCCATGCTTCGCTATGAAACTATGTGATCGGGCTTAATAAATTGACAGTTAAAGCTTGAAAATTAAGGAGTAGTTACGATTAGGCTTGACACATTGACACTTAAAGCTTACACTCAGAATGTGCAACTCCTTAGCATCAGAGCGTGTTAATATAAGGCAACTGGCAGTTGGAACAGAGTTCTTTTCAGGAGGGGAGGGGGAGTAGAACGTCTAACTCCTTAGCATCAGAGCGTGTTAATATAAGGCAACTGGCAGTTGGAACAGAGTTCTTTTCAGGTGGGGAGGGGGAGTAGAATGTCTAACTCCTTAGCATCAGAGCGTGTTAATATAATACTGTATAAGAAATACTAATGATCTGATAGTCATTTCAAAATATCCTTTCTTAGCGAGCACCTAGAAGCCAAGAGGAACGTACGTGCCAAGTTTCAAGTTTGTAGGCTTTGCAGTTCTCGAGATATCGTGATGAGTGAATGGTATTTGGCTTTTATATAGAGAGATATAAATAAATATAAAGATATCTACACGTATAAATTGGTCCGGAGGATTGTAGTACCGTCTAGCGGTCACGCTCAAAGACACTGGAGGCTCTGAGTACGTTACCAATTTGTATACTGGTCGTCTTCAACTTACAACAATTCTTTTAGTGACCGTTCAAAGTTACAACAACACTGAAAAAAGTGACTTATGACCATTTTTCACACCTAGGACCATTGCAGCTTCCCTACGGTCACGTGATCAGAATTCAGACACTTGGCAACGGGCTCCTATTTATGACGGTCAGAGTGTCCCCGGGTCTTGTGATCCCCTCTTGCGACCTTCGGACAAGCAAAGAGTCAACAGGGAAGTCAGGTTCACTTAACATCCCTGTTACTAACTTAACAAGTGCAGCGATTCACTTAACAATTCTGGCAAGAAAGGTTGTAAAACGGGGCAAAATTCCCCGAACACCTGTCTCGCTTAGAAATGTTGGGCTCGATTGTGGTCGTAACCCGAGGATTACCTGTACTTTCTCTGTGGCCACCCGGAAATCAGGACACTGTGGGCTAATTATATGAAAATATTAATCC
Source organism: Diadophis punctatus similis (assembly GCA_023053685.1). NCBI lineage: Eukaryota > Metazoa > Chordata > Lepidosauria > Squamata > Dipsadidae > Diadophis > Diadophis punctatus. Next base: position 80,373,103 of record JALIGW010000004.1, on the reverse strand, counting down.
TTCCGTTTCCTTCCTGCACACTGTGTTAGCGCCGCTTATAGACCATATAGGTCATGGGTGTCAAACTCGATTTCATTGAGGACAGCATCAAGGTTGTATTTGACTTCAGGGAGCCCAGTGTGTGTGTGTGGCCAGGGTAGGCGTGGCCAGGGTGGGTGTGGCCCATTGAGCTCCGTTTTCGACTGCGACAACCTCCTGCAACCCTCCGCCAGTGAAAACGGAGCTTGGGGGTGGTGATGCACGTGGCCCACCCGAGCTCTGTTTTCATTGGCAGAGGGCTGCAGGAGGCTGTCATGGTTGAAAACGGAGCTCGGGAGGGCTGCATGCGGCCCTCTCGAGCTCCGTTTTCGCTGGCAGAGGCACCGCAGGCTGGTCCTTTGCTGTTTCCAGGGCAGTCCTGTGGGCCAGATCTAAGCACCCCGTGGGCCAGATTCAGCCTGTGGACCTTGAGTTTGACACCCCTGATATAGGTTGTTCTCAACTTATAGGTAGAAAAGTTGTCTTCAACCTACAACCGGACCCTTAGTGGCTATTCAAAGTTATAATGGACCACTCCATTATACCAAATACCCCGATTCACTGGCCATTGTTTTGGGAGATTTAAACAAGGCAAACTTAAGGACAGAGCTACCAAAATACTTTCAGCATGTCAATTGTCCCACCAGAGGCAAGAATACCTTAGACCACTGCTACACAACACTAAAAGATGCTTATCGTTCCTTACCACGAGCAGCTGTGGGCCACTCTGATCATTGCATGATTCACCTTGTACCTGCTTACAGACAAAGATTTAAAGCCACAAAACCAACAATTAAATCAGTGAGGACTTGGACTGAAGAGGCAAAGTTAAAGCTACAGGCTTGCTTTGACTGCACGGACTGGAATATTTTTGAAGACACCTCTGCAGACCTGGATGAACTCACAGATACTGTAACATCATATGTCAGCTTCTGCGAAGACCTATGTGTACCGACCAGGAACTTGCGAATATACAGTAACAATAAACCCTGGTTCACAGCTAAACTTAAGCAGTTACGTCGTTCCAAAGAGGAAGCCTACAGAAAAGGTGATAGAATGCTGTACAATCAGGCCAGAAATGTATTAACAAGGGAGATCAGAGCAGCAAAAAGAAACTACTCTGAAAAGCTAAGGAACCAGTTCTCAACAAATGAACCAGCAAACATGTGGAAAACTCTTAAAAACATCACCGGCTACAGCAAACCCCCTTCCCAAGCTGAAGGAAATCAGCAACTGGCAGATGACCTGAATGTGTTCTACTGCAGGTTTGAAAGGAAACTACAGCCACCTATCTCCACAATCTCCATCCCAGACACACCAACAACAGCCAAACCTCCTACAACTGAACCCATCCCATTGGGTTCACAGCCCCTGGTGATCACAGAAAAGGAAGTGCAAGATCTATTTCACAGACAGAAGCCGGGAAAAGCACCAGGTCCAGACAAGATAACTCCTTCTTGCTTAAAAGTCTGTGCTGACCAATTGGCCCCCATCTTCACCCAAATCTTCAACAAATCACTAGAGATATGCCATGTTCCCTCTTGCTTCAAACGCTCCACTATCATCCCAGTGCCGAAGAAGCCCTCCATCAAGGAACTGAATGACTACAGACCAGTTGCTCTAACATCTGTAGTTATGAAAACCTTTGAAAGGCTAGTGATGTCCCACTTGAAAACCATCACGGATCCACTGTTAGACCCCCTGCAATTTGCATACCGAGCAAATAGATCAACAGATGATGCTGTTAATATGGCTCTGCACTACATCCTACAACATCTTGAATCTCCAAATACCTACGCAAGGGTCCTCTTTGTAGACTTTAGTTCAGCATTCAACACCATCATACCGGACATTCTTCTAACTAAACTAAATCAGCTAGCGGTACCTGAACACACTTGTAAGTGGATCACAAGCTTCCTAACAGAAAGGAAGCAGCAGGTGAAGCTAGGCAAAATCACATCAGATACCTGTACAATTAGCACAGGGGCCCCCCAAGGCTGTGTACTCTCACCACTTCTCTTCTCTCTATATACCAATGACTGCATCTCAAACGATTCATCTGTTAAACTACTGAAGTTTGCAGATGATACAACAGTGATTGGCCTCATTCGAGACAACGATGAAACCGCATACAGACAGGAGGTTGAACAACTAGTCTCATGGTGCGACCAGAACAATCTGGAACTGAACACATTCAAAACCGTAGAAATGGTGGTAGACTTCAGGAGAAACCCTCCCATCCTACCACCTCTTACAATACTAGACAACACAGTATCAACAGCAGAGACCTTCAAATTTCTAGGTTCCATCATATCTCAAGACCTAAAATGGTCATCTAACATCAAAAACATCATCAAAAAAGCACAACAAAGAATGTTCTTTCTGCGCCAACTCAGGAAGCTCAAACTTCCCAAGGAGCTGCTGATACAGTTCTACAGAGGAATCATTGAGTCTGTCATCTGCACCTCTATAACTGTCTGGTTCGGTTCTGCAACCCAACAAGACAGACACAGACTTCAGAGGACAATCAGAACTGCAGAAAAAACAATTACTGCCAACCTGCCTTCCATTGAGGACCTGTATACTGCACGAGTCAAAAAGAGGGCCGTGAAAATATTTACTGACCCCTCGCATCCTGGACATAAATTGTTTCAACTCCTACCCTCAAAACGTCGCTATAGAGCACTGCACACCAAGACAACTAGACACAAGAACAGTTTTTTTCCGAACGCCATCACTCTGCTAAACAAATAATTCCCTCACCACTGTCAAACTATTCACTAGGCTGCATTACTACTACTATTAGTTTTTCTCATCGTTCCTATCACCCATCTCCTCCCACTTATGACTGTATGACTGTAACTTGTTGCTTGTATCCTTACGATTATTTCATATTGATTGTTTCCTGATTGCTTACTTGAACCCTATGACAACCATTCTTGACAAATGTATCTTTTCTTTTATGTACACTGAGAGCATACACACCAAAGACAAATTCCTTGTGTGTCCAATCACACTTGGCCAATAAAGAATTCTATCTAACAAGAACTTAAAAGTTCTGATGGCTGAACCCCACAGTCACGTGATCATATTTTCGGGGCTTAGCAACTGTCCCAAATTTACGACTGTTTGCATCGTTCTGTGGTCACGTGACAGCCAGAAAAGTTTTGTTTTGTTTTGTTCCATGCTAAGTATCCGAAGAGGGATGATCAAAAGATCTAATAGGGTAGCCATGCTCATGGGATTAAGATATCAACCATCTTAAGAGAACACCAATATCTGCAGAAGAAAAATGTTGGGGGGAAAAGTTAATGTGACAAAAGAAAGAGGTAAAATCTTTATGATGTAATGAATGAATGAATGAATGAATGAATGAATGAATGAAATTGCTTTACTTCAAGGGGCTTTATGGAGAATAAGAACTTTAATCAGTGTATAACTATGTGTTCCTTTTATAAACTTGATATTGCCGATTGTCTCTTTATATCTAGACTGCCATCTGTCAGAAATGGTATAGGGTCTCCTGCTTGAACAGGGGGTTGGACTAGAAGACCTACAAGGTCCCTTCCAAATCTGTTTTCTATTCCATTCCATTCCATTCCATTCCATTCTTATTTTTTCTTTTCCTATTGTATTGTATTGTATTGTATTGTATTGTATTGTATTGTATTGTATTGTATTGTATTGTATTGTATTGTATTGTATTGTATTGTATTGTATTCCATTGCATTGCATTGCATTGCATTGCATTGCATTCCATTCTTATTTTTTCTTTTCCTATTGTATTGTATTGTATTGTATTGTATTGTATTGTATTGTATTGTATTGTATTGTATTGTATTGTATTGTATTGTATTCCATTCCATTCCATTCCATTCCATTCCATTCCATTCCATTCCATTCCATTCCATTCCATTCCATTCTTATTTTTTCTTTTCCTATTGCATTGTATTGCATTGCATTGTATTGTATTGTATTCCATTCCATTCCATTCCATTCCATTCTTATTTTTTCTTTTCCTATTCTACTGTACTGTACTGTACTGTATTGTATTGTATTCCATTCCATTCCATTCCATTCCATTCCATTCCATTCCATTCTTATTTTTTCTTTTCCTATTGTATTGTATATTGTATTGTATTGTATTCCATTCCATTCCATTCTTATTTTTCTTTTCCTATTCTACTGTACTGTATTGTATTGTATTCCATTCCATTCCATTCCATTCCATTCCATTCCATTCCATTCCATTCCATTCCATTCCATTCCATTCCATTCTTATTTTTTCTTTTCCTATTGTATTGTATTGTATTGTATTGTATTGTATTCTATTCTATTGCATTCTATTGCATTCCATTCCATTCCATTCTTATTTTTTCTTTTCTTTTCCTATTCTATTGTATTCTATTGCATTGCATTGCATTGCATTGTATTCCATTCCATTCTTATTTTTTATTTTCCTATTCTATTGTATTCTATTGCACTGCACTGCATTGTATTCCATTACATTCTATTCTATTGTATTCTATTGCATTGCATTGCATTCTTATTTTTCCTTTCCTTTTCCTTTTCCTTTTCCTATTGCATTCTATTGCATTGCATTGCATTCCATACCATTCTTATTTTTTCTTTTCCTATTGTATTGTATTGTGTTGTATTCTATTCCATTCCATTCCATTCCATTCTCAGATACTCCTCGACTTCCAATAGTTCATCTAGAGACCA